>SRQA01000564.1:0-20201 GCA_018360365.1 Claviceps citrina | reverse complement strand
AAAAAAAAAAAAAAAAAAAAAAAAAAAAAAAAAAAAAAAAGCGTGGGAAACACCATCAATCCGAGGATCCAAGCTTGAAATACCCAGGCTGCAGCTCCTGCCACACCCGCTCGGGGTCATACTTACGCGACACGGCCCGCAGCCTCTCCAGATTGGCCCTCCCGTAGCCCGCAAACACGTCCTGTCGCGGGGACGCGTAGTTCTGGTACAGAAACGGGTGGTCCAGACCCCTGGCCTCGGCGGCCGCCCTGGAGCGGGTAATGATGCGCTGTGCGCCAGAGACGATGGGCGCGTCGTCCGCCTCGTTGGACCACGACACGAGCACGTTGAGCACTGGGCGTTGTTTTCAATTGTCAGCTGCTCGTTGAGTTTGCATGGCGGCAACAGGGGGGGGGGAGAAAAAAAGGCAACGTACAAGTCAGGGGCCCTTGGCCGGCCAGTCCGAGGGGATTGCCGCCGTTCTTGTAAAAGTGCTTGGTCAACGCGGTGCTGATGGGCTGGAAGGAGAGCGAAGCCACGAGGCCGGGTGCGGTTTTGAACTTGTCCACTTCGTCCCGGTAGATGGTGACTAGCTCGGACATGAGCGTCGCGTTGTTGCCAATCATGAGGGTCCAGGACGATTGCCTGACACGGAATACGGTGTTTTAGATGTTGACTTTTTTTTTTCTTGCTGTACTTTTTTTTTTTTTCTATCCCACAAAGAAAGAGAGAGAGAGAGAGAGAGAGAGAGACAAGGGGTTCTGATAAGAAGGGAAAGAAAAAGAAGGGAAGAAAGGACAAGTTCGGCACAGGGACATACCGCAACCCCCTTGGGCTGACGCTCTTGAGCTCGTCAGTCAAGCCGGGCAGGTCCGCCACACGCAGCGTGTTGCCGACGGAGCCAGGGATCGAGGTAAAGTTGCGCAGGATGGGCGGGTCGGGCGTCGGGAGCCCGTACTGCAGGGCCGGGGAGATGACGTAGGCGCCGAGGGCGTGCGAGTACGCGTACGAGGCGATGACCTGCGCATAGGGATCGCGGTCCGAGTTCTCGGCGAAGTGGTAGTAGGCCCTGTTGACGGCCGTCGACGTCTCGTCGGTGAGCGGGAAGAGCTGCGTGCCGCCCCAGAGCCGGCCCTGCGGGTACGTCTCCAGATCGAAGCGGGTGACGATGCCGAAGTTGTTTCCGCCGCCGCGGAGGGCCCAGTACAGGTCCGAGTGCTCGGACCGGTGACGGACCTGGCGGATGGTTCCGTCGGCGAGGACAACCTGACGGCGGGCAGATGGGGCCGGTTAGTTAGTTGGGCGCTTGCTGCATTGTTCCTACATGTATGGACACTGGACACTGGACACTGGACACTGGACACTGGACACTGGACACTGGACACTGGACACACGGCGCTCATGGCATGGCAGCTCATACCTCGTACGTGTTGACGTTGTCGCAGGCCCAGCCGTGGCGGTTGGAGAAGAAGGACATGCCTCCGCCGAGGGTCAGTCCCCCGACGCCAACGTCGGAGACCCGGCCGCCGATGACGGTCAGGCCCATGGGAGCCAGCTTCCTGTACACATCGGACCAGACGTTTCCCGCCCCGACCGACGTCTGCTTCCGGTCCGCAGAGACGACGACCTGGTTCAGCGCCCGCAGATCGATGGCCAGCCCGCCGTCGATGTTGGAAGCACCCGCCGAGGCCGCATGTCCGCCACTCTTGACGGCAAACGCACACCCCGTCACGCGGGACGTCAGCACGGCCAGGGACACGTCCGCCGCAGACTCTGGCGCGAGGCGGCAGGCCGGCACGGTGCGCTGCTGCTGCTGCGACCAGTACATGGACTCCTCGGAGTCGTAGACGGGACTGCCGGGCCACGATACTTGCTTGGGCCTGACATGGGCGAGGAAGCCGCACTGGATGGACAACGTCAGTCAGTCTCAGCACGTCCAAAGGGGGAGTGAGAGCTTTTTTTTTGGCTCGAGCGGGGGGCCGTCTTGTCTCACAGCCGTGACGCAGCCAGGCCGGGGCGTCGACCGACCATCACGCGTGCCGGTCCCGTTGTCCAGGAAGGACGAGATCTGGGCCTCATCCTCGCGCAGGGTCGACGTCGCTGCGAGGATGCCGCTCGACCGCGCGAGCCCCGTCAGCACCAGCCCAGCAAGACTGAGCAGCCGCATTGTCTCAGCAGGAACGGCGTCGTCGTACAGGGGGATCGGAAAGAGGAGGCGTTGGTTGTCGACGAAACAAGCCCGAGGACGGTTTGCCACTGGGATTGGGATGAAGGGGCCATGATGGACAATTTTATTGACCCCAAGTCCATTGAAACAGAACACAGCGTTCCAGGCCCAATCCCGGCTCAGTCAGCGTCTGCAACGTAACACTGAGAGATGAGGATAATCGACGGACCTGCTGATGCGTGCCGATGCGTGTGCTCGGATGGAGGGAGGGTGATGCGGAACATTTCAGATTTGGGGGCCGGGGTGCTCAGCTTCGATCAAGTGGCGGGACATGTTGCTGAAACCGTCTCGAAGCGATTACTTGACACTTCCTTGTTTTTTCCTTGTTCTTTTCATGTTTCCCCTTCTGTTCCCAAGAAAACAACGTTTCGTCGAGAAAAAAAGAGAACGTTGTATGTGAGGTGTGTCGCACCGAGTGTTCGGAAACACGAATCAAAAAAACAACGCTATTAGCAATTGCACGTTTCGATCGTGCGACCTCCGGGTTATGAGCCCGGCGCGCTTCCACTGCGCCAAATTGCTTTCTTCACTTGTTGCAAGCCCAGCGCCTAATAGCTGTATATACACCCTGACCAGCGTCAGAATCATTTTTTGACATCCACGGTCTCGTCGCACCAACCACACAAGGGCCATTTTGAGCTCCCGTTTCCCCATGTGCATGCAATAAATACTTTGCATGCATGCATATGCATGCATCAAATTATGGAAATTTACAGCTCAGTACAGTACAGTCAAAACAGACCCGTTTCCTCGAAATGGACTTCAAATTTCCGACTTCCAGGAGCAAAAAAAAAAGCAATTACGCTATCGCTATTTGGGAACAATAAATTGCAGGGCCATGCTCCATCCGCAACAAGTACGTCATGTCGAAATCGTGATTGCCAGGTGGTAAGTAGTGGTCAATACGGGCCTCGCTCTCGTGCTTCTGTAGAAAAGAGCGCGTGAGGTATCCGAACGCGTCTCCCTTTTGCCTTGGATCGAAAACTCGAAATGAGGACAAATGTAAGTAAACAGCGTCGGGGACTCGGGGGAATAATAAGATGAGGCATTAGGTAGCAGTTGGACAAATGCCAAGATGCAGTTTGCAAAACATGCAAAAGATGCAAAAGAAAAATAGAAGAAGCAAGGACAGATAGTAGGAAAACGTGGGCCCCATATTCCGATATTTCTTTCCTCAGGCAGGAAACGCTTCACCTTCCTACCTCCTGGGTAGATTGTTTCTCCCAAACTGGGATCCGCCGAACCCTGCGCCTGCTGGATGCCACCCTTGATTCACGCTGTTCTTCACAATGAGCGCTGCTGCCGCCGTGGCTGCCTGGCGTTCACGCTGCCGGTGCCGTTCCTTCAGGTAGTGCGCTGCCTCTGGTCTCATCCTCAGGATGCGCAAAATCATGTCGTCGCTGGGATCAGCCTGAGCTTCGCGTCTTTTAGCCTCCTTAGCTTTCCGCATGGTACCCAGGTTGCGACTCATCATGACGCTCTTGCCACGTCGGATGGTGCCCATGCTTGCAAACGCACCTGCGCCTCCAAAGGTGGCGCCAAACGCAGCCGGGGCCGACATTCGATGCTGATGGGCCGATTGCTGAAGAAGTGCTTGCTGGGCCCTTTGCGCTGTCGCTGCAGCCATCCTCTCCGATTCTCTGATCAAGTTGTGGGTATCCTCAAAGTAGAAGAAGTTGAGAGACGCAAGCTCGTGCCACTTGGGCGACTTCAACACTTCAGCAGGCACGCCCAATTGCTCGCCAGAGTGCTCGTCTTTGGCATTGAAAAAGGCGAAGAGCATTTCCAGCCAGTAATAGACGACATCGAGCTCCTTTCTCGTCAACGATTTCTTGGTCGAAGGCTTATCGGACAGTGGGGGAACCAAGAGATTTTCTATGGTCATGAGAACCTCTTTCCACAGGCGCGTCATGACCGCAATCATGGTTGCCTCTGTCAGTGTTTGTTTCATGATGGCAAAGTTCTCATCAAAGTAGGCAAGAAGATGCGCCAGTGCACCCTCAATTTGGTCCACGGTGACTGTGGACGCGTTCGAAGCTCGCTTCTTCCAGAGATTCGTCATGGATGCGCTGATTCCTCCTGTTCCTAGGAGACCACGCAACGTCTCCCGAGACAGGGTCGCGCTGATTTGTGACGTGAGCTGTACGCGATTCGCGTCATTAGATGAGTTATTACAAGGTAGTGAGATTGTGTCGTGAAAAAAAAAAAAAAACCGGGAACTGGTATGACTGACCTTGTCTGTAATCTTGCGCACCATGTCTCGTTCGGTTCTCTTAAGATGACGGAAAGCCTTGCCAAAATGAAACTGGATATCGTCGCGCTCTCCTTCCATGCTGACTCGGACGAGAAGACGCCCTTGAGAATCCAAATCCAGCCAAAACTCTCGCGGAAGATAGTCACTGAAATGCAGCGGATCCAACTTCAACGAGGTTCGGCCAACGTAGTCGTGGTCACCAAACGTGTCGTAGTCCCACACAGTGGCAATGACATTAACTGGCCCCTGGACCGTGACATCGAACGATTCGTCCCATCGAGGATTGAGATTCTTGTAGATGATGCGCGTCTTGTGCAATCGCTTCTGATACTCGTCGCCAAACACAACATAGGGGTCACTGTACCCACTCGCATCGCAAGCCTTGAGATCCTCAGCTTCTACAACTTTAATGGTGAAGGTGTACTTGCTCGGCCTCCGAATCTTCTTCTTAGGACCATCGATCCGCTCAAGCAGTGTGGCACACGCTTCCGAGTTCATGCTCTTCTCCAGCTTGTCCAGCTCCTGCATGGCATATTCGACGTTGTTCAGTTTCACAAATGACTACGTGGCTTCTCGTTAGCAAGTAGTCGCGGAAAGAAAGCTGCCAGTCTTTCGACTGCTCACCTCGGGGTAAAAGTGAAACGGCTCGGCCCTTTCCTTGTTGCTCCATGCATCCTTTGCATACTGCATCCACTTCTCCTGAGTTGATTTGTTCTGACCAGCCAACTCCTCTGCCGAGGGACGGTCCATCTCCTTTGCAAATCGTTGCTCGACCACGTCACAGTATTGGCCAATCCCAGTCGCAATGCTTCTTGAAAGTGCCGTCATGAAACGAGCATGATGCTCTTCATTGCCCCATTTCAAAGAAAAGACTGTGTCGACAGTCTGATTGAATAGCATGAAGAGGTCAATGACCGACACACTATGCCGTTCAGAGTCAAGCGCAATCTGCTCGGGATCGTGCGTCCGTACCTGGAACTGATCGTGTTTGATTGCCTGTTCCACGAAGTCGGTCATTCTGGCCTCGGCAGAATGAATCCAGCGCCACACAAAATCTACCAGGAGATTCTCGAGGTTGAATGCAAAGGGCACTTGAGGAAGCGACTCCAGATGGATCCGCCGGATCTCGACCAACTCTCTGTACAGTTCAAAGCCATCTTGGATTGCGATTTCCTGGCCAGATTCGTTTGCACTAGCTAGAATAGACTCAATGACCGCCCCAGCGTCCTTTTCGAAGCTGGGGAAAATTTCCTGAACGAGTATCGAGAGCGGGTTGACTTGCATTATCTCCATGTTGTTCTTATATCGTTTCCTAATGCGTTCGCAGAGCTTCGTCACTGACTTGCCTAGCTTGACCACGTGCACAAAGTCCCAGTCCTGTTGGTGGGCTGGGATTTCTTTTTGCATGTAGTCACGGTAAACATCAGCGGCTTTCTGGCACAAGCCCTGGGTGAGATGGCTTGAAAATTCTGCCGCCGCGTTGGGCCGGGGAGAAAAGTTCGGGTCGCTTCCGATATGGTTTTCCAGAAGAAACATGACGGCTGAAATATTTGGCGGCTTGGATTCATAGCACTGCTCCATCAGATCATAGAGCTCCCTCAACAAAGCGTCGTACAGGCTGTGGAAGGTCTGTTGATAAACCGCAAAGTCGTGGACGGTCCATTTGCTCGGCTCAATCTCGTTCAGTGGCGTCGCATAGTGGGTAATGTGAGGTGCCTTCTTGACTTCGGGCAACGGTGCTTTGACGAAATCGAAAATAGTGTCCAGTTCCTCAGGAACAATCTCCTGATCCATGAACTTCCGAGCCGCCACTTCGAGTAGCGCAATCAATCTTGAAAATTGAGGAACTCGCCAGCGCACGCAAAGCTCCGTCAACAGTTCCATGGACTGCTTCGATAGTGGCTGATAGTCCAAGGCCGGGTCTGCATGGAGCTGGTCATAGGTTACTGCGTGCTGCAGAATATACTTGTAGAACTCTCTAGGGTCGGGTGGAATGAATGTGTACATGGCCTCCTCAACAGCTCGTATACTACTCGTTTCATTGCCGATAGAAAGATCCGAGAGGCTAGCGGCAAGATCAAGTGGGAATGACCCCCCATCTTGGGCAGAAATGGCGCGGCCGAGGTCGCCATATGCTTGATCGGCAGCGTACATGGATTGTGGTCTGCTGGATAACGACTTGTCGAATGTGGTGGTTGGGGACTTTGCCAACTCTGGTTTGGCTGTCAAAATGTCCAGCATCATCTGAGATAGGTGTGGCGCTTCGGATTTCTTCCATTCTTGAAAAGCATCTTCTACATCAAAGTCATGGCTCCTCAACGCACCAGACATGTCGGAGTTGAGTCGGTGCTGATAAGACTTGAGGTCTCCCAAGGCAGCTTCCTCGGTCCAGACCTGGCGGTTCTCGTCAATCTCTGACTGGATATCGGACAGGGTCGTGCCGAATATACCTGCTACAACCTGGGCCATTGGCATGTCCTTGACATCATAGCTAGGCGGCACAACAACCTCGATGGTTGTTCCTTTCCTGTCCTGGCCGCTGTCTACCAAATTCTGGTCATTTGTCAACAGTTTATTCTCCAGGGAGCTCAACCGCGATATCAGCTCTGCACGGTCTTTTTCGTGGCCATGATGCCGCAGAAGGCTTATCGAAAGCCTGACGAACAGGGCCAGATGGCGATCTGGGAGCAACTTCCATGAATCGTCGTCGGCGGTCCTCCCCTTTTGGGCTGCCTTGGTAGCGGATGAATAAAATATGAGTACCAGAGGCTCGAATTTCTTTTCCTTGAGCGTTTTGTGAAAGTCTTTGTCGGAAAAGGCCGTGTAGGCCTCGGCAAAGCTTCTTTTGACAGCAGCATCGTTGAAACCAGGGAGGGTCTCGCTGCCTCTCAAAACACCGCCAACGCGATCGAGAAGATGGTTGGTAAAGTTGCTCGGGAGTTTCAAACTTGAGGAGCTTCCAGAAATGTACTCCTGAACTAGCTGGCCGACACTGGTGAGCGATCGAGCTGGCTGTTTCGGCGCAGGGACATATTGCTTTCGTTTCGCTCGTGGTTGCAAGAGGTAGTGCAGATAGGCGGTGCGTAGGGCGAAGCTTCGTGCTTCCTCATGCTCAACAACAATCTGCTGATGGCACGTAGCCCTTGAGGCAGCCTTGCTTCTGCATATATCTCTGCTGCTACTCTTGACGCGGCGACTCGGCGTGAAGGATTTTCGAGAAGCTGTCGACATTGTGGTCGGCGGTGACGGTCGTCGGAAATTTTGAGCCGAATGGTCAGGAGGCGACTTGATGCCCAATGCTAGAAAAATCGCGCGTGCTCATGACCAGCCAAAGCACGGGAGATATCCCAGGATGCAGAACAAACGATGGGGAGAGTGTGGGCAAGATGAGCAACGGCCTTCTGCTGGTGTCGAGGACGAGACAGGATGCCAGGAGCAGGGACAGATATGACACCGAAACACCGTTTGATGCCAAGCCGACCGGGTCTCAGATTTCGGGGCGGTGGTCGTGTTGCAAGGGCGGTTCTGGCGAATCCCGGCATCCGGACGTCATCCATGGTCCATGACTCAAATGTGCCTTTGTCCCCTTGTGCCCAGTTTTCCTGTGCCCAGCTTGAGCCAGGCCAAGTCATGCAGGTGGTGGTCTGGTCCCTGAAAACAGCGCTTATCAAACGGCGTAGGCGGCCCTAAGGCGAGCCGGTCCACCATTTAGCCGGCGCCGTAGCCAGAAGTCACGGTTGAGTGCCCAACGGGAATGTGCTACATCCTACATCGTGTTTAAATAACATGTCTCCTCCGCCCTAAGGAAAAAGTCATGTGGCAGGAGTCGGAAGCGAGACAGCATGCCATGTCTATACGAGAAAGGGGAAACAAGTCCAGTCAAAGACGGAACAAACATGATTCCAACGCCGTCGCCGCGTCTTTGTGTCGTGGCCAAAGTTGGCACAATCCGCGCCAACGACGAGCCTTTGTCTTGTCTTTTTTCCTTGTCCCCTTTCCCCTTTCCTTTCCTTTTCCTTTTTATGGTCACTGGTGACTGTTCTGGAAGCACGTATCCTGTCCGGTCCGCACGACTCGTGCAAGAGCGATAGATGAGTTCGCCACGTGGACTGGGCGCGGCTTTATTCGGCCCAGGAACAAGAAATGGGATTGCGTCCCAGGCTTCGCTCCAAGACGTCGACCTCAAACCTAGGTGCCTTGGAACGGAGAACCGAGTATCGGGTAGTGCCTCTTGCGATGCGTGGGCTGCGTGGCTGAGAGGTTGCGTGGCTGACGTGCGTGCCACGCTTGCTTTTCTCAGAGTTCCAAGAGGGGGACGCACGACGGCAGTCCCAAGTGTTCGCATGAAGAATAAAGAAGCCAAAGTGGGGCCGTAGGTTTTGATGGGTTTTGAAGTTTGAAGCCGCCTGCAAGGTACTAGATACCTGGCAAACCTAGCATGTGCTGCTTGCTTATTAGCCGGCTCTTCGCCTGCTCCGGTCTAGTGCTCTGCTGCCAAATCCATCATCACCTCACCCTCTTCGCGGCCGCATGCTGCACTCTCGCGGTTTCTTGTCCACAGCATCCTTTTACGACTGTAAGGTCCTTTGTGTTTTGTTTCCATATTCCTCTGCCGAGTACCAGGTCTCACTCACCCCGCTGGACTGCAGGACTGCAGGAGTGCAGGACTGGTGGACTGGCGGACTGGAGCCGGGTCAGGATCTGTACTCCGCACCCACCGCCACCACACCCTCCACACCCACCACACCCACACACACCCACCACTCCAAATGACGACGGCTGCATTGAGCTGCCCCAAACAGACTATTACACCCCGCGCTTAGCTTGCCGCTCCGTCTTCCTCTTAAGTGCTCAAATCCTCGACCACCGACCGCCAAGGTCACGGCCTCCCGCTTCCTGCTCGACATCTCGCGCAGACTGGCAAATTTTCTCTTATCCAGGGTGGTCGAGCTGGCTCCAGCATGGGTAACGTCAGTAGCAGGCCCGACGATGGGTCGGCTCTATACCTCAGAGACCAGGACAGGCGTATGTTTTGACAGTGCTCATTCGAGCCTCGTTCCTATCGCACTTCCTTGCCTTGACGCTGACTTGACGCTGACTTGGTGCTTGCCGACTATAGTGAGCATATCGTCACTCGTCGTCACCAATCCACGGAAGCGCGCTTCCATTAGTATCGTTCCCAATGCATTTCCAGCCAGCAGAGTATCTGTCAGTCGCTTGTCTGGCGACACATCTCCTATAGAATATATACAGGTATGACTCAGTTCTTGCTGCCGCAAGCTCTCGGCGAATGCACTCGACGCCACGACCATGCACCTGGCATTGGTTTCCCTACTGTCTGACAATCTGGATTGCTAGGATACCGAATCATCGAATAGCGTCACTGCGATGCCGAATTTCCTTCTCAAATTAAGCAGCGACGACGAACTCATCTTTACTTTTACCTTTGTCATTCGACAGTCCCATCAATCAGTTGCTCCAGATAAGTCACTGGTGGCCGATACGAATATTGCAGGCTTGACATTCGTCTGTGGCTCAACACCCAGAGAGATCGCAAATCTGGTAACTCGAGAGTTCCATGCCAACCCTAATTTGCACAAGAATTCCAATGTCGATCTCGTCGGCGATTATGGCACAGGAGGCAGTCCCTCTGTCAGTTTCGAATGGACCTGGAAGTGGAAGCCCCCTAAGCCGATCGAGGACAAAGGGGGTGGTTGGAGGAATTGTTGCAGTGTGAGCAAGCTATGAAACGCCACTCGTCGGTAAAAAACTGTCAACAATGATTAACTGACTCTACATTGCTGCTCAAATTGCAGTTTGTCGAATATGACCCCCGAGCGCATCGCCTAGACACGCTGGCGAGCTTCTCGTTTTGGGTTTCAAGTAGGACCCCCTACCCTGGAGCAAGAAGCTGCTTCCATGCTACCTGTTCTGACATCAATTATAGGCCCGTTTCCCCCCCTCAGCCATCCTAGCTCTCCTTCTCCTCAATTTTTTCTGGCCTCACCTCCAAAGATCCGTGTCGCCTCGATGCAGTCCGTCGAGACTCGCTTATCGGGAGGCGATGTAGATGAACCCGTTTCACCACTATTGCCATTGCCGTCTAGTGATGTCCTTCTTACGCAGACAAACACGAACCATTTATTTCAGACACAGGAGACTGTCAAGGTCGACTTCCCTGGCCCCAAATACGATGATGATGTCACGGTCAGTGACGACGGCCCTGTATTTCGTGCCACGTTGAAAGCACTCGAACAAAAGACTGGAAATATGCGGACGCAGATGAAGAAGGTCCTGAAACGGGCAGAGCAGGCTCATTTGCAACAGATCGAGGCCAATGACGCCTTTGTAGCCTTCATGGATGCTTTGCGCGAAGCGTCGTCCACGAATGCTAATGCATTTCAACCTGCATTGGAGCATTACTTTGATAAAATCGCCAGAGAAATTCTGGTCTACGAACGCCAAAATGCGGTCAATCTTCAAAAAATCATAATTGAGCCTCTGAACAAGCTATACCAGTTCGATATCAAACAAGCCGAATCCAAGAAGCGCGATTTCGAGGAGGACAGCAAAGATTATTATGCCTTTGTCTCGCGCTATCTTGGTCAACGCCAAGACTCGGTTAAAGCCAAGAAACTCGCCGAGAGCGATTCGAAGTATCAGAACAAGAGACGTACCTTTGAACTGAAGCGATTCGACTATTCCAATTTCATGCAGGATCTTCACGGCGGCCGTAAAGAGCAAGAAGTGCTGTCACACTTGACAAGATACGCGGATGCGCAGACAAAGGGGTTCCTGAACACGTCAAAGAAGATTGAAGACTACTTACCACAACTCTCAGCCCTCAGCAACGAGGTCCAGGAAGCAGACAAGGAGTATCAGTATCGGCGCCGAGAACGGGAGGAAAAGAGGCGGCAAATGGAAAAACCCACCACACCTTATTTGGAGCCTGAGCAAGGGTGTGTTGGCAGCGCCAGTCCTCAGCCTGTAAATTCTAATGGAACCGGCGGCAGTACTTCCGACAACGAGCTCGGTCGGGCAGACAGTACAGGCTCTCAGGTTAAGAACGCGGTCTCGATCGGAGGTAATCAAACAGCCGCATCCCAAGGAGCCGACTTATCTCGGTCTCCTGGTAGCCAAGGACAGTCGTCTGGTACCAATTCCGCAACAACCAAATTCAAGGGCTTTCGTGATTTAGAAGAACGAGATACAGCACAGGCAGCTGTGGTGTCCCAGAGAAAGGAAGGCCTGTTATGGGCACTCAACCGACCTGGCGGTCACGTTGATCCGAGAAACTTGAACAAACAAGGATGGCACAAGTAAGTCAAGCTCTTTTTGGTGAAATATTCGCCCTTGATAAATATGGCCGACGCAACGCTCTTATTTAGAGAGATGCTCCGAGTGCTAAGTACGCGGCAGATTTTGGATCGTTTTGGACCAGGGAAAGCTGTCCGAGTACAGCAATTGGAAGCAAAAGCTCGATCTACATATGGAACCTATTGATCTTCGCATGGCGTCGGTCCGCGAAGCTCGTAACGCAGAACGTCGATTCTGCTTTGAGGTCATAACTCCGAATTTCAAACGTGTCTACCAAGCAACATCGGAAGAGGACATGAACAGTTGGATCAATTCAATTAATAATGCGCTGCAGAGTGCCATGGAGGGACGCGTCGTCCACGATCGGGGATCACCAAGCAATGCGTCCGAAGACTCGTCTTTCAAGAGGGATATTGGGTCCGTTTTGACAGGGAAGACCCAATCTCTGGGGCATGGTGCACACTCGCACCATCATTCTAGCTCAATCGCGGGGATGCCAGTGCGCAGAATAACAGTCGGGGCACGGCCGAGTGTGATTCGCACGACAAGCTCGGGCTACGATGAAAACCCTGACAAGCTTCTCCAGATGGTTCGAAACGCCGACCAAGGGAACTGCTGGTGCGCCGACTGCGGCTCCGGGTCCAAGGTCGAATGGGTTTCCATCAATTTGGGCATTGTTCTCTGCATCGAGTGTAGCGGCATTCACCGATCACTGGGTACACACATCAGCAAAGTCCGGTCTCTCACATTGGACATCAAATCGTTCACCATCGATATTGTCGAGGTTCTTTTACTCATTGGCAACCGTGTCTCGAATATGATTTGGGAAGCCAAACTAGATGCTTCCCTCAAGCCCAGTCCACAAGCGACTCGAGAACAGCGACTGCGGTTCATCACTGCGAAGTACGTGGATCGGTCTTTCCTTGAACCGATTTCGGCCACCTTGTCAAGATATGCTACACCGGACGAGACATTGCTGGCTGCCATTAAGAAGAACGAGATCCAGCAGGTGCTCTACGCGCTGGCATTGAGAGCCAATCCAAATGTTGTCGACAAAATGAGAGGCACTCATGCTATCTGGTTGGCTTTGGCCGCTGCAGACCCGGCATCTCCGGCTCCAATCCCTGGCGTCAACTCCAACGAGGCGGATCTGAAGGCTGTACCGTTTCCGATCGCAGAATTGCTTACACAGAATGGCGCTCAGATTCCAACATCACCACCAGCCTTTCCTTTAGGCAAATTTGCTCGGCAGTACTTTGAACAGAAAGTTGACCGAGGCCAAGACGCGACAGGAAGTGACGTGGTCAGCTCATTGCCACCACATCCTGGCGCAAACGACAGAGCTCAAAGGGACAGAGAGGCGAGGTTGCAGAAACGTGTCAGTGCCGGAGGACGGCTAGCAAAGTCCCCCATACCCGAAAAATAGGAACATAAGTTTTGGGATCGATGGGCGAGCTTTGCTTTGTGCCATCAACTCCATGAGGTTCCACGGCTGGAGAATTCATAGGTGTTGAGTGTTCAGAAACAGTGCAGTCAGCACCCTGATCTCTCACCTATCTACAAGGGGTAGAGAGTTGGACCCCATGACTTGAGGCAAGGGAGAAAGAAGCCCCTTGTGTTTCTTTGGAAGCGAATGAAAATGGGCATTCAGCACCCCTTGTTTTTTTTTTGGGTTTGAAACACTGGCAAAGTCCGAGAAGGAAGACTAATTATTCATATGGGCGTTTGGGAGATGGCCCCCCTTGGAGGCATTGCTTTATGGGTCAAGACGGTATGATTCTGTCATGAATTCGTTACGATTCAATGCATGGACTAGACGGGCGGTTTACGAGCTGGTTCTTCTCTTTCTGTCTCTTCTTCTTGGCCTATCTGGTCACCATGGAACGAACGGCGTTGGAAGCATGGTTGATTGAATGCGCATTATGAAATACGTACCGAGGTAGTTGATAATGATAATGGGCAGGATAAGGCAGTGTATGCCTTGAGGCATTTCTGATCAAGCCGCTTGATCCCCAGCCTGCCATTTGAAGGAAACAAAACAAGTCACATTGAAGACATGATGTTGTTGTATAAGACATGCGACGCAAAGCAACGGGTCGCGGGGAAGGCGGGCTGGCAGCTGAGTAAGGGGACGGATGACTCGCCACGCAGCACCGAATCGTCGAGCCACGTCTCGTGACAGTCGTAGCAGGACGGCGTGACTGATGGCCGATCATCTGCGTCTGCGTCGGCAGCAGCAACAGTCCCCTGTGGTCCCCTGTGGTCCCCTGTGGCCTGTGACCCAGGCAGGAGGAGGGCTGCAGAGCGCAAAGGGGAGGCTTGAGACGTTGAGAGCAACCAACTTGACTGGCCCCGAGACTGCCATTATAGCGGGCCCGAACCGGCCCATCTCACTCAGCAGTGAGCACAGATGCCACAGAGCAGCTGAACGATGGACATGGTACATACATATGGTACAACTTATGAGTGGGAGAGCATCTCCTGCCTGGCCGCTGTTGGCCAGTGCCATTTCGCAAGAACGCACCATCGTCAACCATCAGTGAGGATTTGAGGATTCGCAGCTGAAACGGCCGACACACGGCTTATCTTCCCTCTTCCCGTTCTGTTCTTCGCGCGCTCCATTTCGCCGTCGACTGTCAATGACCGCGGAGGACATGGCACCTCGCAACGAAAAGAGCCAATTGAAGCGTCCGCCCGTGAGTTTCTCTACCCGTCTTCTACCCATCCTGTGCACTCGCGCTGATCGGCCACGTCAACACAGGACTCGCCGCCTGAAGACGCTCTCGAGTCTAAAAAGCCCCGGCGGTCCGATGGTTTGTCCTCACACACTGGTCCTGCCAACAAGACCCCGATTGTCAACAAGCAGCATCTTCCCTCGCCTCTCACAAATGCCACCCACGACCATTCTGGCGATGCGTCCAAGGATGCTTCACCTACGCCTCTCGTGCGCAACAATGACGACCTGACTCCCCGCAAAACGGATGAGGCCTGGGGCCAGAGCCAGGTTTTGTCCTCACCCCCCCAGGACACACAGCCGCATAGTCAGTTCGTCGACCGGCACCCTGCACTCTCCGACGAGGTCGAAGATGAGGTCAAGGAAGGGGTGTGGGGCTACCTAGTGCCTCTGGATGTCGATAATTATGACGATAAGCCATTGGTCCTGAAGAGACGGAGTGCTTGCCCTCGGCAGGATGCTATTGCGGCCGCTAGCAATGGCGAGAAACGAGTATCGGACCGGAAGCATTCTCCCTCAGGAGCCGAGGAAGCTTATGAGCGCACCCGAATCAAGGGCACTGCCTCTGAAGGATACTTGATAGGCCGACATGCCGAGTGTGGTAAGTTATTAGTTCGTCGGGATGGCTATCGGCGAGAAGAATGGGCCAACGGCTTTGAGCTGACAAGTGTCCGCGCGCTAGATTTCGTGGTGAAAGAAGGTGTCGTTTCGAACCGGCACTGTCTCTTGTTCGCAGAGAACAAGGGTACAGATGCTGTAGCCATTGTTGAAGATCTTTCAACCAACGGCACTTACGTCAACGACGCCATCGTGGGCCGCAATCAGCGACGCGAACTCCAAGATCAGGATGAGATTGCAGTGCATGGCAAAACGAGATTCATCTTCAGGTATCCCCGGAGCCGCCGCACTAGCGCCTTCCTGCAACAATATACATTGTTGGAAAAGCTCGGGAAGGGCCATTTTGCCGAAGTATATCTTTGTATTGAAAAGGCGAGTGGCCAACGATACGCTGTAAAGATCTTCTCCATGCCCCCAGGCATGGTGGAAGGGTCCAAACTGGATGGTCTTCAGCAAGAGATTGGCGTTCTGATGGGCGTAAGCCATCCCAATGTGCTGTGTCTCAAGGACACATTCCACGAGCGTGATCGGGTGTACATCGTTTTGGAACTGGCGGCAGAGGGCGAACTATTCAACTTCATCATCATGAAACAAAAGCTCTCCGAAGATGAGGCAAGAAGGCTTTTCTTGCAGCTCTTCCAAGGCATCAAATACTTGGTATGCCGATCGGGCTCTGCCTCCTCTTTTTGTTCCAAGAACGATGGGAGTCTATATGCTAACTCGTCAAATAGCATGATCGAAACATTGTTCACAGAGACATCAAGCCAGAGAACATTTTGCTCACTGACAAGAATTTGCATGCCAAACTAGCCGATTTTGGTCTGGCCAAGATTATCGGAGAGGAGTCCTTTACTACTACACTTTGCGGCACGCCTAGCTATATTGCGCCAGAGATACTTGTGGACTCCCACAAGGAACGCAAATACACAAAAGCCGTCGATATCTGGTCCCTTGGTGTCGTGCTGTATATCTGCCTTTGTGGCTTTCCTCCATTCTCAGACGATCTTTTCTCGGAAACGGATTACCCCTTTTATCTGAAAGATCAAATCCGGCATGGAAGGTTTGATTATCCTTCTCCCTACTGGGACTCCGTTGGAGACCCTGCTCGTAAGTTGTTCTCTGAATCCACTGCCTTCGAGCTGCCAATTTTGTAGACGCTGACACACAGTATAGTCGATCTCATTGACAACATGCTGAGAGTGAATCCGGCGAAACGATTCACCGCAGAGCAATGTCTTGCTCATCCCTGGCTGACGCAGTGTACCCCTGGCGTTAATGACAGCACAGGTGGTCTTGTTGGAGGTGTTGCTGGGCTGGCAGTCAATCGTCGGGCACCTGTTCGCGAGCGGACTCTTCTCGCAGCCATCAACTCTGTGCAAGTGTCGGCTCGTCTGGCTACCGGGGACCATAACGAGCCCGTCAAGGTGTTTTCCAAGAACCAGGACCTCATCAACAAGCCTACGAAAGAAAAGGCACCCGACTATCAACGGGCTCCCGAGGAATTCATGGGCTTGGGGGGCAAAGGTGATCAAGAACTTTTTGCTGATGACCAGGACAGCATTTACGCAACAGGCGAAGAGCTAGGCAACGAAGCCAAGAAGACGAACGTCCACGGTCGCTAGTTGCCTATTTCTTTCGAACTTTCTATCTTCTTTTTTCGCGCTCTCACGCCTGTATGACAGTTGGATGATAATGGGTCTTTATTGGAAATGTCTCATTTTTTCAATCATGATATGGATGGTGAGGGCGGATACATGGGATGTCCCTACATCTAGCATGTACATAGAATGTGGGCGCAACGTCTTCGGGAATGATGGGATGATGGGTGCAAGGCTGAGCCTCTCGTGTTGAAACTTGGTATGAGGACGACACTCGCTCGGTGTGTCGTCTAGAGTTGTGATCAGTGGCGACTCGAGAGAGAGGCAGGATGCCGTTTTATACCGGGTGCTTCAATGGGAATACATACTTTTTTTTGGATATGCTTTCTCTATGATTAAAAGATTGCTCGTTACGTTAAATCTAATTCGTGACAAGGTAAACGCCGGTATTGCATTCGTGCACGTGGAAGGTCACATGCCGTACTAAGCGAGCGCGGTGAAAGCTAGCTCCCACACATCAAGAGCGGCAGAAAAATCGGCGGCGGGGATCAAGGGAAAGCCCCACCACAGGGCTATTCCGAAGTCGAATTGCCAGACAAGACATTCAACACTACATTTCACGCTCATCGAGTCCCGGCGCCCCCCCCATCTTCGTGCAAGACGTCGTGTCCTAGCGATCGAGAGACCGTGTAGCCCCTCCTCCACGCGACTTTGCGGTATCCAGCTGCCGCTCCCGTTCTCCCGACGCTAAAAAAAAAAAAAAAATCAAGTCTATAATTAAAATCGGACAAGAAGAAAGAAGAGAGAAAAGAGACAAAAGATGCCTGCTACCAAGAACAACGAGCAGCCCCAGCTTCTCTTCGTGGATGGAACGTTTGAGGAGCTGGCCAAGGAGATGGCCGAGTATCTCAAGGCCGAGGAAGCCGTTCAGCTGTTGAGCAAGGACAACGCAGCCAAGGAGGATGTTTTGTCGAAGCTGGTGGCCGCGTCGCCCGGTCTGAGCACCGTACCCGAGAAGGAATACACGGCGGCGTCGAATCTTCTGATTCACCTGGTTCTCCAGTCTGCGGATCCTAAGAAGTATCTGCAGACGCTTTGCGCCAGCCTCGCCAAGGTGCCCGTCAACTCCTCGGTCCACGGGCCCGGTCTCTCCCTCAACGCCCTGACGACCGTGTTCAACCTCTTGCCGCAGGAGGACGTGATCCGCGCGCGCATCTTTCTCGAGATTGTCAAGTTCCTCAAGGCACACGGCTTGTTCGACACGCTGCGGCCGTATCTGGAGAAGCTGCCCGAGTGGCTCGAGTCGTGGGACGCCAGCGAGGAGATTGAGCGGCTGATTTACGAGAACGTGGCCGAGGCAGCGTGGGAGGCCGGCGAGGAGTCGACGAGCTACGAGTTCATTCTGAAGGCCTTGCGGAGCTTCGACGCCGACGAGAAGGACGAGATCACCTCGGAGGACGCGCAGCGACTGTCCCTCCGTGCCATCAAAATGGCCCTTTCCGCCAACACCTATTTCCTCTTCCAGGAGCTCCGTGGCATTGCCAGTGTTCAGGCCCTCAGTGACTCCCACCCCGTCTACTCGCAACTGCTGGACATCTTTGCCGAGCAAGATCTCGAGGACTACAACGACTTCAATGAAGAGCACGAGGGGTGGTTGGAGCAGCAGAAGCTCGACCAGGACAGGCTCCACCGCAAGATGCGTCTCCTCACATTTGCCAGCGTCGCCGCCGCCACGCCCAGCCGCGAGATCGAGTATGCCAAGATTGCCAAGGCGCTGCAGATCCCGCAGGAACACGTCGAGATGTGGGCCATCGATGTGATCCGTGCCGGTCTCGTCGAGGGCAAGCTGTCGCAACAGCAGCAGAAGTTTCTCGTCCACAAGGTCACGTACCGCGTCTTCGGGCAGAAGCAGTACCTGGAGCTGTCGACGCGCGTGGACCACTGGCGCACCACCCTCCAGAACGTCCTCGACGTCTTGCGCCAGGAGCAGGCCAATGCCAGGGCACAAAAGGAATCCGAGGTACATGACCTCGAGCGGAAGCTCAACAATGCGGGCATCAGCGGGGGTCATCAGGCTGGGAACCGACGACAGCTGAACCAGCAGCGCGAGAGGAATGACAATGACGACTAGAAGTGGATCGGGGGAAAGGAATGCCAAGCTCCAAGGACAGATGAAGAAGAAGAAGAAGAAGAAGAAAGATTAACAGGCGTTTCGGTCTCCTCGACCGGGTGCCACGACACTCTTTGGTTTCTCATGTTTGTCCTGATGTATCCCTTTTTTTTGTTCTTTGTTCTTTTTCTTTTTTTTATCTCCTTTGCGAAACGGCGCAGCGGGTTTCACAGCATGACTTGGGCTCTTCTTTTTTTTTTTTTTTTTTTTTTTTTTTTCGTTTTTTTTCTCGGCCCCCCACCCTTCCTCTCATTCTCTCTTTTCAAAAAGTGAGAATCCAATCATGAATTGCGAGGGGAAAATGGTCAAAAAGCTGCGTGGTTGTTTGGTTTCGTGACGATGAATATGTGTGGTTTGATGGCCAACCAACCGTATGTAGAATAAACAGCGAGGTGCTACTGGTGACTCCAAAACTAGAACCCCCCCAAAAAAAATACACCGAGGTTGTCTATCAGACAAAGACATGGAATCGTTTCCACTCAAGGGTAGTTTGGTGTATGTTCTACTAACAACATGGAGACACCTCCTAGTGGCAAGACGTGGTATTCTCTGCATAGCACAGATCAACACATGCCAGAGAGAGAAAGGGGGTTAGCGAGGCAGGGAGCAACTTTCTTTTTCCAATTGTCTGCGTGCCACCAGATCTGCTTTTTAAAAATCTACAGTCGTGCGGGGAAATCTATTTATTCCGAAACTTTTTTGGTGAAATTAGGAGGAAAGGGAAATACAAGAGAAGGTGGGGATGGGGATGGGGTGCCTTGGTTTCCAGGTAAAACCCGCAGAGGACCTAGGAAAGGAAGAAAAAAAAGGAGAGAGAGAGAGAGAGACAGAGAATGCAATAAATGTACACATGAAGTTTTGCCCATCGGGATACAGGTGCGCGGGAGTGGATAAAAGGGATAAGGGAGAAAAGAAAGATGGGAAGGAGGTGGATTATTTTAAAAATCCTTGCCCAGCCTCTCGATCAAGTGGCGCTGCGTCTTGGCGAAAACAACATCAGGCGAAGGCGTGGCATCCACCTTGACGACCTTTCCCTGCCTCTCGTAGTAATCCACGACGGGCATGCTCGTCTCGACAAAGGTGCGGAACCTCTTGCGGATGCTCTCGGCATTGTCGTCGGCCCGGCCGCTCGTCTTGCCGCGCTCGAGCAGGCGCTCCTCCATGACCCGCTCGGGGCAGTCGAAGAAGAGGACCAGCTTGGCGGGGCAGACCGAGTCCTCGAACTTGTGCGCCTGGTCGAGCTTGCGGGGGAAGCCGTCGATGAGGAAGCGGCGGCCGCGCGCGGAGTCGTCGCCGCCGCCGCC
>SRQA01000563.1:0-20218 GCA_018360365.1 Claviceps citrina | reverse complement strand
TTAAAAGCAAACTTAGAGACTATGTATAGCAAGACTACCTTCTTTAAATAGCTATAAAAGCTATTAATAACTTTACTAGCCTAAACAGCCTTATTCTAATACTCCTTATATTTAGGGCATATCTATAACTATTATAGGATTTACTACTAGCGTTTTCTATTGTTTAATATGCTAAGGTAATCTATAAAGCTACCTTTAAAGCCTGTAGATTGCTTGTAAAGCACTAGATTAGTAATACCCTTGCCTGCTATAATAAGCCTAACACTCTCCTAACCTACTAGATCCCGCTATAATTTAAGGTATAGGTCTAGCGCGAGAAAGGTAGTTAGCAAGGTCCTTACAGACTCCTAGCTATAGAAGGTATAACCTACATAGTAAAGATGCCTTTAGGACTAATAAAATTTAGATTTGTTATTATAAAGCTATTCCTATATAATCTAGGCAATCTAGAGATTATAGCTAATAAAGAGACCCTTTCTCCTCTACCTACTAACAAGAATAAAGAGGATTATAATAACTAACTACACAAACTAATAAAAAGAGTTGCCTTTAACCTTCCTAATAAAAATAATATTAAAAGGCAGCCTATTAAGCAAGGCAAAGGCAGACTATAAAAGACCTCTCTAATTAACTAAGACTTTAAGAAATTAATACTTTAAAGCACTTTACTTACTAAAGCATTTCTTACTATAAAAGAAGAAGGAGATCTTACCCTTGCTTATTAACTCCGCTAGCAAGGCATTATAAAAACTATAGGAGTACCTTTTAAGGCATCCTAGCAAAAGGAACTTAACACTCTGCTCTAGCAAGAAGTCTTCTAACTTAAGATCTATAACGCTAAAAAACATAGCATATAACATATCTTTAATAGCTATTTTATGGATAAAATCAAAGGCAAAGGCACCCTAGCACTATATAAAAAATCATAACTTATAGTATAAGCTTATAATAATACTAGCAAGCAAATAATCTTAACCTAGGCTCCTATAATTTAATAGGCAAGTTAATAGTTAATTATAACTTTAGCTCCTTTACTTACAAAAAGGGATATCTTTATTAAGCTAAGAGATATCACACAAGCCTACGTTTAATCTATTATAAGCCTTAACCATAAGATCCTATACTAATTGCCTAAAGAAGTTAGAGATTAGCATCCTCCTAGCATAATTATAGTAATTATTAAGCCTCTTTACAAAATCCCTAAGGCTAGCATATACTAGTAGGCAACATACTAAAAGCATTATTATAAGAAGTTGTTTATAATGCCTTCTACATACAACCCTTGCCTCCTTATTAGCAGCTCCGCAGATAAATTTAGTATTATAGGCATACAGACTAATAATACCCTTATCTTAGCTAATTAACCATTTTCTAATTAAGAAGAAAACAAACTATAAGCTACTAAATTCCTTGCTAAGCTAAAGGAGAAGCTTATAATAAACTACCCTCTAATCTTTAATAGTTATAAGCTTACCCTTAACGCTAATTCCTCTATTTCTCTTTGCTAAAAAGGGCAGATTAGTAAGCTTTAACTTATTAATAAAGATCCAGAGAAGCGCTAGGAGGAATATTATTAATAAAGAGCTTATGGAGCGTATATTACTATAATCTATTAACCTAAAGCCGCCTTTAACCTCTCTTTTATAGCATAAAGGCAAGATCTTATAGACAAGAATATTAAATTCCTTAACAAGAGGCTTTAGTAGCAAATAAATTACCTAGATTAAGGGCTGCGTTATATCCTAATTAACCTTAGAAGAGTAAATCTCTTTGTCTTTATTAACAAATCCTTTATAAATAACAAAGACTTTAGCTCTTAGATTAAATACCTTATTACAATTAGAAACAAGGACTTTAGCAAGGCTTAATTTATAATAAAAGGCAATATTATTACATATAGCTTAATAAAGTGCAAACGTGTTACACGCAGCGCCCTCGCTTCTAAATTATATAGTATAGTTTAAGGTGCTAATATAGCCTATATAATTAGCATAACTGTTAAGATAATTACAGACTAGCTTAATCTGCCCGAAATTCTAATAATCCTGTGTATAGATTTAAATTCACTATATAAATGCCTTATTAAGCTTAGTATTACTAAAGAGAAGTAATTAATAATTAATATTATAGCTTTTTAGTAATTATATAAACGCAAAGAAATCTTTAAAATCTGCTAGATTAATAGCAAAAATAACCTAGCTAATGTAATAACAAAGACTTTACTAAACTAAGCGCTTAAGACTCTTATTAATACAAACAAAATTATAATTAGGATAGAAGGTTAGGTAAAAAGAGTAGTATAAGACCTAACAAAAGGGTTATTATAAGAGTTATTATAAAAAGCACACATACTTTAATCTTTATAATAGCAACTGCCTTATTAAGAGTTATAGATCTTAAGCAGTAGCGTTATAATATATATAATTATAATAACTTCTACATTTATTTCTTTAGCTATAACCATAGCGTAGTGTATATATTTTAGGGATATTAAGGTTATACTAATTAGTACTTATTATGTTATAATAACTATTACTATTTCCTTTATTACTTTGTGTAAAAATCTAATTAAGGGATTAGATTTAATTAGCTAAGTGTTTAACATATTTAGCAGGGAGGGATTAGAGGCTCTTTATATTACGTTAATTTCTAGTATAAAAAGAGAAGAGTGCTAGTGTTAATATTAATATAATAGGTTAGGTTAACATGGACCTAGCGCATCCTAATTAGCTACATCCGGGCTCGCCTCGGATAGGTAGCCAGTGCGCCGGTTACATAACCCACAACTTTACGCGTCACAAAAACCACCAAAAGGCCTCCCACTTAGCCAGCTAGATAGTAATATTAACAACGTTAACTAGAATCCTAATACTTCCTTTTGCGCGCGCATTGCTTGTTATTTCTTGTACCTTTGTTATTGATTCGCCTGTGTACGAATTAACATCTACTAAGTCTTAGTAAAAGGTGCACTTAGAAGGTTTTGTATATAGCTCTGCCTCTTTTATATATTTAAGGACCTATTTAATATGTTTTGTGTGTGCTTCTTAGGTTTTAGAGAAAATAAGGATATTATTTAGATACACTATATAAATAGTGTTTATTAGTTTGTAAAAAGCTTAGTAAATATAATTTTAGAACGTAGCTAGGGTATTAGTAAGGCTAAATAGCATAATAAGGTATTTAAAGTATTTATAGTAGGTTTAGAAAGTAGTCTTCTATTTATAGCTAGCTTTTATTTAGATATAGTAATAGGCGTCTTTAATATTAATTTTAGAAAAGTATTTTACACCCTAGTAGCGGTTAAGAATCTCTAAAATAAGGGGTAAAGCATAGTGATTTTTAAGCATAATTTTATTAATTCCCTAGTAGTTTATATAAAGTTAGAGTATTTTATTTTTCTTTAAAATAAAGAGAATTAGCGCGCTTACAGGGCTTTTTAAGGGTTTTATACACCCTTTTGCTAGGTTATTTTAGATATAATCCTAGAGCTCCTTAAGTTTTGCTTATAAAAGGGGGTATATAAGGCTATATAAAGGCATAGTGTCTAGGAGGAGGTTAATAGTATAGTTTGTTTCCTTTTAAGATAGTAGTAGTCTAGCCTTATTAGAGGCAAATATATCCTAAAACTCCTAGAGTTTGTCTAGAATAGTGTTAGTACTACTAAAGGTATTAGTAACTTTTTTATCTTTAAGGGGAATAAAGCTATTAAGGGATTTTATAGTAAATAGTACTACTTCTTATTATAATTTCTTAGCAAAATAATAAAGGGTTAAAATCTTTAACTTATCTTAACTAAGCTTAAACTACTACTTTTAACTATATAAAGATAAGTGTACTTATTCCTTTATAAGAGTGTGTATTCTAATTAATATAGGACTTCCCTTAGGTTTTAGGTTCTTATTAATAGTAATATAGTTAATAGTAAGGTCTCTTTCTTAACCCCTTAAGTCTTTTAGGGTAAGCAGTATATAATATACCCTATATTAAGGTATTATAAGATTCCCTATAGCCTTAAGGAGAGGGGCTATTGCTTAGGCTTTTTTTAGTTAGTATTATTACACAAACTTAATGCTTATAATATTAATATTAGAGTAACTATCTAGGTCTGCGAACGTTTTAGTAGTGTTTTGCTCCTTTATAAATACTAGAATATAAAATCTATATTCTATAAGTATCTAGGTGTTAGTAGCAGAGGTTAGGGCATTTACCTTTGCTACTAGTAGTTTTCCTAGTCTTTTACTAGCTTATTATAGTAGCAAGTAATATAGCTATTATTACTATAATTATAGTAGCGGTGGTTATTTAGTTAATTTAGCTTATTATAAACCTTATTCTTATTAGGCTCCGTGGTAGGGCTTTTGTTAGAGGCTTGCTATTATAGGTATTTTAATTAGTAGTTTTGTTATTATCCCTTTTGCTAGTTATAATCCTAGGAATTAGTGGCTTTTTGCTTATTCTTAAAAGATAGCATTACCTCCTAGAATTATTATGTAATTATTATAACTTTCTTATATGTCTTGCTAGTAATAGAGGTATGTAGATTTATATAGTTTTATAGTTTAGGCTATAGTTTTATAAAGAAGGTAAGAGCCTAGGACTTTTTGCTTGCTTTTTTAAGGTAATTCTCTAGGGAATTAAGGTAGATACTAAAGTCTATAGGGCTTTACTAGTTTTATTAGTACGCTTTCTTAAGCTATAAGGCAATTTAAGCGTTATAATTTATAGAATCTTAAAGTAGTGTAAGAGTCTACTCCTAGAAGCTACCCTAGTTATTAGTAAAGTAGTCCTGCTTTTTTATAGTCTTTTTGCTAATAAATTAGTCCTATCTCGCCCTATAAACTTAGTCTATATTACTAAGGGCAAAAAGGATTTTCTAGTAGTTATATTAATACTTGCGTTTTGCTTTATTAAAGGTATAGTTTAGGTTATTAATCTAGATTTTATATTTCTATAGGTTAGTAAGGTAAGTAAGCTCTGTAATATTCCTAACTTTAACTTCTTCTCTTTTACTATTAGAGGAATTATTATAGTATTACTAGCGTTTAGGCGGGTTTTTATATATACTAAGTTACTAAAGTAATTCCTTTTCCTATTCCTAGAGTTATCTAAGGATCTTAAGCTAGGCGATTTGCTTATAAATAGCCTGCTTAGTAGTCTTAAGGTCTTAGCCTATAAATAACTCTATTAGAGTAAGGCTAGAGCTATTATATAACACTAAAGGTAGTGTTTTAGGAGGTGCTAGATATATATTATCCCCTAATTTAGTCACAGATTTTATTATAGGTGCTATTTCTACTACTAGGTAGCTAGGGTTAAAGCTTAAGAATTATAAGAGACGTTATAGCTAGGCAGTAGCAAAAAGGTATATATTATATTATAAAAGGACTTAAGCTTGCTAAGTAAGAATAGTGCGCGCACACATCGCTAGATATGCTAGCCGCGTGCACAAGCCCTAGGCATTAGCTAGGGATTCTCCGTGACGTTGCCAGGCAATCCGGCGTGGCCTGTCTTGTGGGGCCGCACCTCACATTCTAGTCCTATAATAAAGAGAAATAATCTTATTAGAGAGGAGGTTAAGGGCCTTAAGCATGCTTTTTTTAGGGTTTTCTCTTATTACCTTATGTAGCGTAATTATATAAAGGTTATTATAATAAAGCTAAGTAGTGTTAATAGTTTTAAAGTAGTCTTTAATAGATTTAACTATTTAGGTAAAAGTTATACTTTTGCTAAGGAGAAAGTCCTTATAATATATTAAAGCTTTTTCTTTAAGTATTATAGGAAATACCTTATAAAAGAGGGACTCTAGGAGGTTAATTTGCTTACAAAGGGCTTAGAAGGTTTTTAGCTTATTATTAAAGAAGTTATATATCTCTCTACTATACTTTTCCTTATTAGAGTAAATCTTATAAAGGTTTATAATCTTCTGTAATACTATTACTAAATCTAATTCTATTAGGGAGTAAAGTAAAGGATAAAAATACTTATAAAATCTCTAATAATTAAGGTTATTATTAGGTGCGGCGGTATATTACTACTATCCTTATTAAGAAACGTTTCCCTTAGGCCTTTGTTATAGTAGTAAATCTTATATCTAAGCTACTTTAATGCCTAGGTCTAGAACTAACCCTTAGGGCTATTATTAAGTAGGCTTATAAGATCTCCTATTAAAGTTAGGAAGGCCTAAGGGAGCTAACTATTACGTTAGCTCTTGCCCTAAGCCTTAGGGAGGCCTATAAGGTGCCGCTCCTATTATATATAAATGTTTTTACTAATCTACTATACTAACTATAGTAGGAGGTTAGTTTAGTTTATAAAAGCTCCTAGTAGGAGCAGGAGGAGCAAGGGAAATATTACTTAGTCCCTACTAAGGGTTAAGTTAACTTCCCTAGTAGTAGTAATCTTCTAGGTTCTATAAGAGCTTATAGTTACTTATAAGGTTATAACCTATTATAGGATTTAATACTACTAGCTAGTATTATAGGGATTTAGGGAGCCTAATCTTATAGGGTATTTAGGGGAGTTTTTTATAACCTTGCTAATTCCTAGGTTATACTATAAGGAAGGTAATTAAAGTAAATAAAGGAAGAGGGGAATTCCTTATAAGGTAAAGATATAGATAATTCTTTAGTATTACTTTTTATTATATTTAGGAAAGTAATTCCTAAAGCTATTAATATAGGGTGCTATAGTAGGAGGGAGGATAGTTACTATGCTTACTTGCTAGAGTATATAATCTTAATTATAAGGGATATAATAACTCTTTATTAGGATCCCTTAGTTTAGTCTTAGCTTATATTACTATTATAAGCTTACTAGTAATAAATAATTAGTCTAATAGGAAGTAAATATTATGTTTTTATAGGAAGTTATAAAAAATATAAATAACTTTAGTATTTCTATATTTAAAGGCTTCTTTAGTCTAGTCTATAAATTAGTCTCTAAGCTTCTGCTAAAGAAGCTTACTAGAGAGGTCTTTAGTCTTAGCTTTTATAATAAAGAAAGCAATTTAGCTATATATTTTAGCACTTATAGCCTTGCTAAGATTAAAATCTAATAGGTTAAGCTTATGCTAGTCTACTATAATTACTCTTTTATATATTAATAAGATCTAAAGGAGCTCTAGGATCTTATTATTAAGATTAATAAATTAGGGGCTTTATTTACCTATAAATATATATTATATTTAGTAGTAAAGAGAATAAAAATCTAATAAAAAAATAGTAAAGTAAGTAGTAAGGTAGGTAAAAGGGTAGAAATTTATAGTAGTTATTAGTCTAGACTAATAAATTTAATTAAATTAAGGGCTTAATAAATCTTATAATAAACAAGAGATATAATAATTCCTCTAACAAGCGTTTAAGGCTAGAAAGAGGAAAAATTATACCTATTAAAGCAAGCGGCATAGTGCTATAGTAAGCTTCCTTTCTTAGCACAAAATAGCTCTGTAAATAAACCCTAAAAAGCTTCCCTAAAAGGGATAGATTAAATCTATTTATAATTATAAAATTGTCTCTTTTATATTACTTCCTTTATTTAGTAGGATTAACTTTACTAATTTTATAAAAAATTAGCTACTATAAGCGGAAACTAGCGTTCTATAAGATACATAAATCTAGCTAATCTATAGTGTAATTACTACTAATTAGTGTTAATTTATACACAAGCAAATTAATAATAAAGGTATAAGAAATAATAAGTAATACACGTGTAAAAGGAAGTACTAGGATTCTAGTTAATATTATTAATATTACTATCTAGCTAGCTAAGTAGGAGGCCTTTTAGTAGTTTTTGTAACGCGCAAAGTTGTGGGTTATGTAACTGGCGCACTAGCCACCTATCCGAGGCAAGCTTAGATGCGGCCAATTAGGATGCGCCGGGTCCACGTTGACCCGACCCGTTGTGTTGATATCAACACCTATAATGCTAAATTTATTTACAGAGCTGCTAATAAGGAGGCAAGGGTTATATATAGAAGGCATTATAAACAACTTCTCGTAATAATACTTCTAGTACATTGCCTACTAGTACATGCTAGCCTTAGGGATTCTGTAGAGAGGCTTAATAATTACTATAATTATGCTAGGAGGATGCTAATCTCTAACTTCTTTAGGTAATTAGCACAGGATCTTGTGGTTAAGGCTTGTGACAGATTAAACGTAGGCTTGCGTAATATCTCTTAGTGTTACGTGTTGGTTCCCTCACGCATAAGGGGGAAGTCCACCAGTCGGGTAGGACTTCGTCATAAAGGTCATAAAGGGTGTTACACCTTACACCTTAGTTATGATGAGTGCTAAAGTGTACGTAGTGTGTGTGTAAGTGTATGATTAATAATTTCTACCTAAGTCTAGCTGAATCCCTCCTTTGTAGTGAGGGTACCCACGTATTTGTGGAGGTCCCTTCTGGACTGTAACACTTAGCTTAATAGAGATGTCCCTCTTCGCGAGTAAGGGAGCTAAAGTTATAATTAACTATTAACTTGCCTGTTAAATTATAGGAGCCTAGGTTAAGATTATTTGCTTGCTAGTATTATTATAAGCTTACACTATAAGTTATAATTTTTTATATAGTGCTAGGGTGCCTTTACCTTTAATTTTATCTATAAAATAGCTATTAAAGATATGTTATATACTATATTTTTTAGCGTTATAAATCTTAAGTTAGAAGACTTCTTACTAGAGTAAAGTGTTAAGTTCCTTCTACTAGAATGCCTTAAAAGGTGCTCCTATAGTCTTTATAATGCCTTACTAGTAGAGTTAATAAGTAAGGGCAAGATCTCCTTCTTCTTTTATAGTAAGAAATGCTTTAGTAAGTAGAGTGCCTTAAAGTATTAATTTCTTAAAGTCTTAGTTAATTAAAGGGGTCTTTTATAGTCTACCTTTGCTTTACTTAATAGGCTGCCTTTTAATAGTGCTTTTATTAGGAAGGTTAAAGGTAACTCTCTTTATTAGTTTATATAGTTAATTATTATAATTCTCTTTATTCTTATTAGTAGGTAGAGGAGGAAGGGTCTCTTTATTAGCTATAGTCTCTAAATTACCTAAATTACATAGGAATAGCTTTATAATAATAAATCTAAATTTTATTAGTTTTAAAGGCATTTCTACTATATAAGTTATGCCTTCTATAGCTAAGAGTCTATAAGAACCTTACTAATTACCTTTCTTACACTAGACCTATACCTTAAATTATAGTAAGATCTAGTAGGTTAGGAGAGTGTTAGGCCTATTATAGTAAGCAAGGGCATTACTAATCTAGCGCTTTATAAGTAATTTACAGGCTTTAAAGGTAGCTTTATAAATTACTTTAGCGCGTTAAATAATAGAAAACGCTAGTAGTAAATCCTATAATAGTTATAAATATACTCTAAATATAAGAAGTGTTAGAATAAGGCTATTTAGGCTAGTAAAGTTATTAATAGCTTTTATAGCTATTTAAAGGAGGTAGTCTTACTATATATAGTCTCTAAGTTTGCTTTTAATAATACTATATATATATTAAAGAGGAGCGTAATATCTTTTAACCTTTCTAACGCTATTATAAGCTTCTATAAGGACCTTATTAACTTTAATTACTAACCCTTAGGCATATTAACAGAATTCTACTAATGTAAAGTTTTTCCTAGTATTATAAATAATTTATTTAGGCAGTCTAAAATAACTATTAATCTAATAAGCTCTAATAGTATCCTAAATATCTTTAGCAGTCTACTTCCTTAGTTTAAGAAAACAGGCAGCTTAGAAAGCTATAGTAGAATCTATAATATAAAGGATTAGCTTATTATTAATTTAGAGAATATTAATAATAATCTTATAATTAAACTTATAGTTATTTTTTAAAGTAAACTTAAATTAGCTAGGGCTCTTGCTATAAAGTTAACATTACTTGCAGAAACTAGTGATCTTTTATAGGATCTTTAGGTTAAATTCCTTACTAGCTTTATAGAAAACCTTTTATAGTCTTCTAATTAAAAGGTAACTAAAGTATTAATAAAGCTACTAAAGTTACGTTTCTATAAGGAAGAAGGCAACTACTATAGTTAGCTTAAGATCCTGTGAGGTGCGGCCCCACAAGACAGGCCACGCCGGATTGCCCGGCGACGTTACGGAGAATCCCTGGCTAATACCTAGGGCTTACGCACGCAGCTAGCATATCTAGCGACGCGTGCGCGCACTATTCTTGCTTAGTAAGCTTAAGTCCTTTTATAATATAATATATACCTTTTTACTACTACCTAGCTATAATATCTCTTACAATTCTTAAGCTTTAACCCTAGCTACCTAGTAGCAAAAATAGCACTTATAATAAGATTTATAACTAAATTAGGGGATAATATATATTTAGCACCTTTTAAAACACTACCTCTAGTGTTATATAATAGCTTTAGCCTTACTCTAATAGAGTTATCTATAGGCTAAGACCTTAAGACTACTAAGCAGGCTATTTATAAGCAAATCGCCTAGCTTAAGATCCTTAAATAACTCTAGGAATAGAAAAAGAAATTACTTTAGTAACTTAGTATATATAAAAACCTGCCTAAACGCTAGTAATATTATAATAATTCCTTTAATAGTAAAAGAGGAGAAGTTAAAGTTAGGAATATTATAAAGCTTACTTACCCTACTAACCTATAGAAATATAAAATCTAGATTAATAACCTAAACTATACCTTTAATAAAGCAAAACATAAGTATTAACATAACTACTAGAAAATCCTTTTTGCCCTTAGTAATATAAACTAAGTTTATAGGGTAAGATAGAACTAATTTATTAGCAAAAAGACTATAAAGGAGCAGGACTACTTTACTAATAACTAGGGTAGCTTCTAGGAGTAAACTCTTACACTACTCTAAGATTCTGTAAATTATAATACCTAAATTACCTTATAGCTTAAGAAAGCATACTAATAAAACTAGCAAAGCCTTATAGACTTTAGCATTTACCTTAATTCCCTAGAGAATTACCTTAAAAAAGTAAGTAAAAAGTCCTAGGCTCTTACCTTCTTTGCAAAACTATAGCCTAAACTATAGAACTATATAAATCTACATACCTTTATTACTAGTAAGATATATAAGAAAGTTATAATAATTATATAATAATTCTAGGAGGTAATACTATCTTTTAAGAATAAGTAAAAAGCTACTAATTCCTAGGATTATAACTAGCAAAAAGAATAATAACAAAACTACTAATTAAAATACCTATAATAGCAAGCCTCTAACAAAAGCCCTACTATAAAGCCTAATAAAAACAAGGTTTGTAATAAGCTAGATTAACTAAATAACCACCACTACTATAATTATAGTAATAATAGCTATATTACTTACTACTATAATAAGCTAGCAAAAGACTAGGAAAACTACTAGTAGTAAAGGTAAATACCCTAACCTTTACTACTAACACCTAAATACTTATAGAATATAGATTTTATGTTCTAGTATTTATAAAGGAGCGAAACACTACTAAAACATTTATAAACCTAGATAGTTACTTTAATATTAATATTATAAGCATTAAGTTTATATAATAATACTAACTAAAAAAAGCCTAAGCAATAGCCCCTTTCCTTAAGGCTATAGGGAATCTTATAATACCTTAATATAAGGTGTATTATATACTACTTACCCTAAAAGACTTAAGGGGTTAAGAAAGAGACCTTATTATTAACTATATTACTATTAATAAAGACCTAAAACCTAAGGGAAGTCCTATATTAATTAGAATATATACCTTTATAAAGGAATAAGTATACTTATTTTTATATAGTTAAGAGTAATAGTTTAAGCTTAGTTAAAATAAGTTAAAGATTTTAACCCCCTACTATTTTACTAAGAAATCGTAATAAGAAGCAGTAGTATTTACTATAAAATCCTTTAATAGCTTTATTCCCCTTAGAGATAAAGAAGTTACTAATACCTTTAGTAGCACTAACACTATCCTAGATAAACTCTAGGAGTTTTAGGATATATTTGCCTCTAATAAGGCTAGACTACTACTATCTTAAAAGGAAATAAACTATATTATTAACCTCCTCCTAAGTACTATACCTTTATATAGTCCTATATACCCTCTCTTATAAGCAGAACTTAAGGAGCTCTAGGACTATATCTAAGATAACCTAGCAAAAGGGTGTATAAAACCCTTAAAAAGCCCTGTAAGTATGCTAATTCTCTTTATTTTAAAGAAAGATAAAACACTCTAACTCTATGTAAACTACTAGGGAATTAATAAGATTATACTTAAGAATTACTATGCTTTACCCTTTATTTTAAAGATTCTTAACTACTACTAGGGTATAAAATACTTTTCTAAAATTAATATTAAAGATGCTTATTACTAGATCTAAATAAAAGCTAGTAATAAGTAAAAGACTACTTTCTAAACCTACTATAGATACTTTAAATACCTTATTATGCTATTTAGCCTTACTAATGCCCTAGCTATATTCTAAAATTATATTTACTAAGCTCTTTATAAACTAATAAACACTATTTATATAATATATCTAAATAATATCCTTATCTTCTCTAAAACCTAAGAAGCATATATAAAACATATTAAATAAGTCCTTAAACGCATAAGAAAGGCAGAGCTATATATAAAACCTTCTAAGTGTACCTTCTACTAAGACTTAGTAGAATTCCTAGGATTTATTCTATTAACTACTAGCATTTTAATAGACTCTAAAAGGGTTAAGACTATATAAGATTAGTAAGAGCTAAAGAGCTTTTAGAATATATAAGTATTCCTTAGATTCTGTAATTTTTACTAACGCTTTATACACTAATACTCTAGTATTATAGCACCTTTAAACGCACTTATAAAGGGTAGCTAAAATAGCATACAAAAGGGCACCTTCTAATTTAGACTAGCTAAAAAAACAGCGTTTGTATAGCTAAAAGCTACTTTTTAGGAGGCCTCTCTCCTTTATTACTATAACCCTAATAAGTAGGTTTAAATTAAAATAAACGCTTTAGTCTTTATAATAGCTAGCATTATCTTATAGCTAGATAATAATAAGCAATACTACCCTATAGCATTCTAGTTAAGGAAGTTTATAAATATAAAAAGAAATTATAGTACTACTAACTAAAAGCTTTTTATAATAGTTAAGTTATTTAAACACTAGTAACACTATATTAAAGGGGTAAAGAATCTAGTTAAAGTCCTATTAGACTACTATAACCTTTAGACTTTTATAAGGCTACTAAAGCTAAATAGTAAGCAAGTATAATAGTATATATTCCTATTACCTTTTAACTTTATTATTAAATATAAACTAGGCAAAAGCAACCTTACTAACGCACTATTAAGATAGCTAAATTATAATAGTAAAATGCTAATAAATTTAGGGCTATTACCTAACTTATAAAAGAAGTTTTTATTTGCCCTAAGTAGTAGGGAGGCTAATAAGCCTAAAGAGATATATTTTATAAAAGAAGTAAAAAGGGTTATAATACCTAAGAGAAAATATAGTAAGATGCCTTTAGGAGAGGAAAATACTTTAGTTATAAGGGATTAGTAGTAATATAGTAAGATACCTTTAGGAGAGGAAAATACTCTAGTTTATAATCTTAGGGTCTAGATAAGCAAGGTAACTACTAGGATGCTAGTAAAGCATAAGCTAGTAGCTAATAAATTTGTAGCTAAAGTAAGATATATTTTTAGCATTAAATTACATAAAATCTAGGCAGCTGTTATGTTACTAGATTTATATAACTATACTATAGATAGGTTACTAGCTTAGCTACTAAAGATAGCTTAGGATTATAACTAAAACCTCTAGATAAGTAGCTAGGCCTAAGAGGCAGTAAAAGGGAGGGGAAACGCTAGGATATAAAGATATAATATATATAGCCTCCTAATATATAATAACTAGGTAGTAGTACCTTAGGACCCTATCTTATAGGTAAAGCTTTTATAGCTATACTATAATAATCCCTTAGCTAGTTACTTTAGTATTAACTAAATAATTAAATTACTATAATATAATTTTTACTAGCCTAGCCTATAGGAGGTAGTAGCGGACTATATATTTAGTTATGCTAAATATTAGCGTGTTATAGCAAGATAGCATAAGCTATATAGGAAGCTTAAATTGCTTCTAATACTAAGGCAACTATAGGTTAAAGTGTTAATAGACTTTATTATAAGATTACTATAAGCATTTTACTATAAGCAAGAAACTAACTTAATTTTAGTAATTATAGACTAATTTACTAAGTATTTTATATTCCTTCCTGTTATTACTATAATTAATACTACTAAGCTAGTAAAGACTTTTTATATAGAGATTAAATTAAAATTTAGCGCGCTAGAGGGCATTGTGTTAGACAAAGGATTAGTATTTACAAGCAAATTCTAGTCTAAGCTATGTTTCTACTTTAAGATAAAACAGAGGCTTTCTATAGCTTTTTACTTATAAACTAATAGTTAAATAAAACAAACAAACTAGGTCCTTAAACATTACTTTTATTACTTTATTAGAGAGAACTAACTAGTATAGCTAAAGCTACTACTATAGGCTTAATTTGCTTATAATAATATAGTTAACTAATTAATAAGCCTCGCTCCCTACTATATACTTATAGGGTATTATTCTAAATTTCGCCTTAGTCTTAGGGATAAGACTACTAGGGGAGAGGTACTAGAGGTAAAGGCTTAAGTAATAAAGCTATAGGAAGTATATAAATAACTTTAAAAGATATAGTAAAGGGCTAGCAAATCCTAAGCAAAATACTATAATAAATAACACACACTACTACTAGTATTTAAGCATAGGGACCTTATACTATTATTAGCCTAAAATATTAAGATAAAGAAAGCGAAACATAAGCTAACCTCTAGATTTTTAGGACCCTTTTGTGTTATTTAGGCAATTAGGAAGCAAGTATATAGACTAGTATTACTAGAAAAGTATAGCTACCTATATAATATATTCTATATTAGCCTGCTTAAGCTATAGAATCGCCGCAAAGATAGCATAAATGCGCAGGCAAACGTGCCAGACCTTAAAGAAGAAGATAAACACTACTAAGTTAAAGAAATTAAAGGACAAAAGACAGTCGAAGGAGAGACCTATTACCTAGTGAAGTGGAAGAAAAAAGACATAGTCACTGACGAAAAGGGGACGATAAGCTCCCGAAAAAACACCGGCCATTATTCGGCATACTATTTACACATTAAAAAAAAACAAATTAATTAAGACCCTAGAACCACCCCCGAAAAACAAAAGAAACACCCCCTACACCACGGGGATATTAACTAGAAAAGTCCTTATTATAACACTAGCAGTAGGACTAGCAAACTTATTATAGTCTTCTTTCTTATTAAGCAACCCCCTAACTAAGGTAAAAAACCGCTAAATAGTAATTGCCTAGGGGAGATACCCTAGGTCCTTAGGACGCAGATATAACTTTATCTAGGCCTTCTAAACTATAAGAGTGTTATTATAGTTAGCCTAAGGGGGCATATTTATTAGTAAAAAACAAGGTAAATAAAGGCAATTATATTATAGAATACTTATAATTCCGGGCAATAGCGCTAGACTATATATTGCAGCAGTAAGACATTATTATAAGATAATATACTAGTAATATGCTATAAAGGTAGCCTGCGGAAATATTAGAAAACAGAGAGTAAATAATAGGTAAGAAGCTATATACTTAATACCCCTTTGCTACCCTAGTTAGCTTAAAAGCAATATAGTAAGCTATATTAGTATAGATAAAACTATATAGTAAGTTAAGTAAGCTATAAGCAACCCTAAGGCAAAAGTTATTAAAATATAAGAATAGGACTAAGGAAGTAATAGTAGTAGTAGTATAGGTAGTAATAGTATAAGTATAGTAGTAAATAGCTAGTAAGGGGGTAGTAATTTCCTTCTCCTTCTCCTTCTTATTATTACTAGTAGTATTATTTTTATTATTATTATTATCCTCCTCCTTCTTAGTAAAAGAAGCACGCTTAGCTAGTAAGAACTTAGTCTAGCCTAAAAGCTTTGCTAAATTAGTAACATTACTAGTAAGGGTTAGGTAATACTAAGGATAGGAGTTAGTAAAAGTATAAAGAACTATAGTATAAAGAATATATACTATCTTATATATATTACTATAATCCTTATACTAAACGCAGTGCTTAAATACCTTATTATAGCTAAATAAAGTTAAATTTATAATAAACTTACACTTAATTATTAGGACTACTAGCTTAGTACTATAATAGCCCTTAAGTTTATTAAGTTTAGTATAAGTATAATATATATAAGTATATTCTTTTAAGAGCAAAGCTATAATATTAGTAGTAATTAACTAGTAAATTAGTAGGAAGTTTAGACAGGAGCGTAAGTATAAATATAAAAAAGAAAATAGTATTATAAAAGTATAATAGTTATAAGATAGAATAGGCAGCGAAAGAGGGCAGACTTTATACCTATATGTTATATACTAGGTAATCTAACGCATTATATTATTATTATTATTTATTATAACGCCGCAGGATAGTGACTAGCAAGGAGGTGTTAGATAGCTAGTAAGGCTATTTAGAAGCCTAGCCTAAAAGTAGGGGGGTAATTATAAGGTATAGCCCTACAAGACAGGCTACGCTAAATTACCTAGTAATATTATAAAGAATCCCTAGCTAATGCCTAGGGCTTGCGCACATGGCTAGCATATCTAGCAACGCGTGCGCGCACTATTCTTGCTTAGCAAGCTTAAGTCCTTTTATAATACAATATACACCTTTTCGCTACTGCCTAGCCACGACGTCTCTCACAGATCCCACTACAAATAACCCTATTATTAGGTTATAGTGATCTCTTTTATGCCTTAAATTAGCAGGTTCCTTAGGTTATTAAGCTTCACATTTATACAGTCTATATTAGTAATTAAGAATAAGAAGGGTGTTACTATTAGTAGCATATAGAATTTAATCTCTCTAAGCACTATAGGAACCTTTAAAGAACCTAGTAATAATGCTTTTCTAGCGCTAAAAGCAATATTATATTAACTTGCGAATTAGTTAATTTATAGCAAGGGAAACAGGCGTAAAAGGGCTTAGGCTTAAGCAATACTAACTATAGAGACTCCCGTAGCACTAGTATTAGGAAGAATACCTTTAAAGGTCTTTTCTAAATAGCATGCTTTAGTAAGGAAAATATTATTAGACTAAGGCTTTTTATAAGGATTACTATAGTAAAGGGCATGTTTAAATAACTAGTCTTAAAGTATCTTAAGCACCTTACTACTATTAGGGATCTCTATTAAGAGTGTTAACCTTTATAATACTATAGTAAGGAATTATAAAGGACCTATAGGAGGATTAGAGTAGTTATCCTTTTTAGTCTTATCTAATAAAGCTATTATTACCTTAGTCTTAAGGATTAATTACTTAAGGTTATTAGAATTACTACTATTATTATCCTCGCCCTTAATATAAGTAAGAAATTACTACTACTTTTGCTTTATTAGCTTACTATAATAGAATTTAGATTAATTCTAATGCCTTTATAACGCCTTATATTCTTTAGTAAAGTGCTTTGTAAACTAGTACCCTTACTTCTTATAAATAAAGCAGCGGCCCTTATAACAAATAAAGGGCCTGCGTTATTATTATTAGAAATCACAATTCTTCCTATAGTAATAATTAGTATAAAACGTAGCATCTAAGTTAACTTTAGCTTTTTTTTAATAAAACACACTACACTTAGTAGCGTTTCTTTTAGCTTGCTTTACTCTAATACTTTTCTAGAGCTTTAATATTAGGTTCTTATATATAAAGGGGCTATTATAGGCTATAAGGCTATATTTAGGGATATTATTAATAGCAGTAAGAAGTGTGTTTTATATATTAATCTTATTATTTACATAGCCTCTAGTTTTATAATAAAAAGAGATAATCTTATTAGAGAGGAGGTTAAGGGCCTTAAGCATGCTTTTTTTAGGGTTTTCTCTTATTACCTTATGTAGCGTAATTATACAAAGGTTATTATAATAAAGCTAAGTAATATTAATAGTTTTAAAGCAGTTTTTAATAAATTTAACTATTTAGGTAAAAGTTATGCCTTTACTAAGGAGAAAGTCCTTATAATATATTAAAGCTTTTCCTTTAAGTATTATAGGAAATGCCTTATAAAAGAGGGACTCTAGGAGGTTAATTTGCTTACAAAGGGCTTAGAAGGTCTTTAGCTTATTATTAAAGAAGTTATATATTTCTTTACTATACTTTTCCTTATTAGAGTAAATCTTATAAAGGTTTATAATCTTTTATAATGCTATTACTAGGTCTAATTCTATTAGGGAGTGAAGTAAAGGATAAAAATGCTTATAAGATTTCTAATAATTAAGGTTATTATTAGGTGCGGTAGTATATTACTACTATCCTTATTAAGGAACATTTCCCTTAGGCCTTTGTTATAGTAGTAAATCCTATATCTAAGCTACTTTAATGCCTAGGTTTAGAACTAACCCTTAAGGCTATTATTAAGTAGGCTTGTAAGATCTCCTATTAAAGTTAGGAAGGCCTAGGGGGGCTAACTAGATAGTTAGCGCTAAATTTAGGGCCTGCCCTAGGTCTTAGAAGTTCCTATAAGTTCTTCTATTAAAGTTAGGAAGGCCTAGGGAAGCAAACTATTATATTAGTTCTTGCCCTAGGCCTTAGGGAGGCCTATAAGGTGCCGCTTTTATTGTATATAAATATCCTTACTAATCCACTATACTAACTATAGTAGGAGGCTAGTTTAGTTTATAGAAGCTTCTAGTAGGGCTAGGAGAAGCAAGGGAAATATTACTTAGTCCCTGCTAAGGGTTAAGTTAACTCCCCTAGTAGTAGTAATCTTCTAGGTTTTATAAGAGCTTATAGTTGCCTATAGGGTTATAACCTATTATAGAATTTAATACTACTAGCTAGCATTATAAGGATTTAAAAAGCCTAATCTTATAGGGTATTTAGGGGGGTCTTTTATAACCTTACTAATTCCTAGGTTATACTATAGGGAAGGTAGTTAAAGTAAATAAAGAAAGAGGGGAATTCCTTATAAGGTAAAGATATAGATAATTTTTTAGTATTACTTTTTACTATATTTAGGAAGGTAATTCCTAAAGCTATTAATATAGGGTGCTATAGTAAGAGGGAGGATAATTACTATACCTGCTTGCTAGTAAACATAATCTTAATTATAAGGGATATAATAACTCTCTATTAGGATCCCTTAGTCTAGTCTTAGCTTATATTACTATTATAAGCTTACTAGTAATAAATAATTAGTCTAATAGAAAGTAAATATTATATTTTTATAGGAAGTTATAAAAAATATAAATAACTTTAGTGTTCCTATGTTTAAAGGCTTCTTTAGTTTAGTTTATAAATTAGTCTCTAAGCTTTTGCTAAAGGAGCTTACTAGAGAGGTCTTTAGTCTTAGCTTTTATAATTATTAATTCGTACACAGGCGAATTAATAATAAAGGTACAAGAAATAACAAGTAATGCGCGCGCAAAAGAAAGTACTAGGATTCTGGTTAATATTATTAATATTACTATTTAGCTAGCTAAGTAGGAGGCCTTTTAGTGGTTTTTGTGACGCGCAAAGTTGTGGGTTATGTGACTAGCGCACTAGCCACCTATCTGAGGCGAGCTCGGATGCGGCTAATTAGGATGCGCTAGGTCTATATTAACCTAACCTGTTATATTAATATTAACACTAGCACTCTTCTCTTTTTATGCTAGAAATTAACGTAATATAAAGAGCCTCTAATCCCTCCCTGCTAAATGTGTTAAACACTTAGCTAATTAATCTAATCCCTTAATTAGATCCTTACACAAAGTGATAAAGGAAAAGGCGATAGTTATTATAACACAATAGGTACTAATTAGTATAACCTTAATATCCCTAAAACACATATAATATGCTGCGGTTGTAGCTAAAGAAATAAATATAGAAGTTATTATAATTGCACACATTGTAACGCTACTGCTTAAGATCTATAACTCTTAACAGAGGCCTCTGCAGGCTGCAAAATTAAGGTCTATATATCTTAACAGGGCAGCTACTGTTACGAAGATTAAAGTATGTGTGCTTCTTATAATAACTCTTATAATAACCCTTTTAGTAGGTTTTATGCTGCTCTTTTTACCTAACCTTCTATCCTAATTATAATCTTGTTTGTATTAATAAGGGTCTTAAGCGCTTAGTTTAGTAAAGTCTTTGTTATTACATTAGCTAGGTT
>SRQA01000562.1:0-20222 GCA_018360365.1 Claviceps citrina | reverse complement strand
TAGTATAATATATAAGCTTTCCTTATTAAACCTTTTGCTATTATATTATAACTATATATTAATAATATAAGGGTCTCTTTACCTTTAAGAGTGCTATAATAAAAAGCATAACACATAAGCTTTCCTAATTAAACCTTTTGCTATTATATTATAACTACACGCTAAATACATAAGATTTTCTATATTAGAGGGTGTTATAACTAATTAAAGTATAATATACAGGCCTTTCTTATTAAACCTTCTACTACTATACTATAACTAAGTATTAACTAAAGTATAAATAAACTATATAATTAAAACAAATAAACCTATATAAACATAAAAGAATATAAAAGTGTTTTTAAGACTTATAAGCTAAGTATAATTACTATAATTACACTTTGCGCTACTTATACCTCCTATAAGGTATAAGACTTTATAATATCTTTTATATTTATAAGCTTATAGTATTTAAAGGAGTATAAGTAAGGAATATTATGTAAAAAAGCTGCTAAGTAGCTATAGTATTAAGGAATTATTAAGTAACTAAGTAAATTTTTCTCCCTTATTTAAGTAATAAATAAGCAAAAGTATATATAGTATATATACTATATATAAGCTACTTATCTCCCTTATTATTAGTTATAATATCCCTTATAATATTCTCTATAATATTCTTCTTTATATAGTCTAGTAAGGTAGTAAGTAGCACTATACTAGTATTAGAGGCAGGCATAGTACCTGCACTAGCCTATTAAAGCAAATTAGCAAATAGTTTATAAGCTTAGTAAATAGTAAGTAATACTTATAAATTATATTATTAAGACCTATAGGTAGTTTATAATATCCTACTAGACCTTTATATTATATACTATAAGGGTATATTAAAAGCTTGCTTAAAAAGTAATTAATTTAATATATATAAGCAAGCCTCTTATAAATAAGTATTACCTTTTTCTCCTACTTTATCTTAGTAATAATAGCTTATTTTAATTAGTAGTATACCTAGTAATATACTTATAGGAAGTTAGAAAATATATAGTATTTACTATAGTAAACTAAGCATAATATTTCTTTTTACTATTACTAGCGCATATTATATATAACTTAAGTAATTACCTCTAGTTATTAATATCCTAAATAAGAGTATAAGTAATAAATAAGTAGTAATATTAAGTAGTAGTAATACTTATAGTTACTTTCTCCTAGGAAGGCTAAGTCTCTAATAATATATTCTACTATATAATAATAGCCCTATATAAATTATTAAAAATTAATAAGGTAGTTATAAATAACTTAAAGCTTATTAGTAATAGTATTATAGTAAGGTTAGGTAATTAAGACTTATATATTTATACTGCTTATTTAAGCTAGCGTAATAAATATATTTTATAAATCTTATATAAGAGTGTTAGATAAAGTAATTAAGTAATAAATATACTATAATAAAAGCACTTACTTTTACCTTTTACCTAATAATTAGGTAAATTAGTTAGCTCCTAAATAATCTCTTTATAGGAGCTAAGTGCCTTATATTTTTAAGTAAAAGAAACCTAAGCATAAAGTAAGTAGCTATAGTAATAGTAGTAGTAACTTAAAGAGAATTAGTAGCGTATTTAATAATATAATAAAAAAGACTTACCTAAGCTTAGCTATAACTATAACACGCTTTATAGGTATAGTTATAGTAGTATTAGTAGGCAGAGCACTTAAAGATATAGTAAATTCTAAAATTTATAGTTAGTAGTAAGTAAGGAATTTTTTCTACACTATAATATTATATTAGCCTATAAGTTATTAGAGAGTAAGAAGAAAAGTTATAGCAAGTTTTATACTAGTAGTAAGGCACTTATATTACTAATAATAATAATAAAAGAAGGAAGAAAAAAGCTATAAAGCTTAAGGGGAATTTAAGGGTTTTATTCCTTAGAAAAGGGTAGTAATTTAAGCTTAGCTAAGCAGCTAATTAGATAACTTCTTACGTTAAGTTTACTTTAACTCTTAGTTATTATAAATATATAGCTAGATAAGAATAAAGCAGCAAGACTACAAAGACTATATAACACCTATAAAGAGTATAAGTAAAAGACTATAGTAGGAAAACTAATTCTATAATAATATATAAATTAATAGGAATAAGAGTAGTAATACTACTATAACTATAAAGCGACTATAAAGAGCATAAGTAAAAGGCTATAATAATAATTAAGCAGGATATTTAACCTAACTAAGTAATAATATTAATAGTAGATTATTTATTATAAAATTAAAGTAGTAAGTCTACTAGGACTATAAAGTAACTATTTAGGGTATAAATAAGAAACTAAAATATTGCCTTTATCTAAGGGAATAGAGCTATAGAAATAATAGATTTTAGGGTTTTAAATTAAATAATTAAGGGCAAGGTAACTCTTCCGTAACTAAGGCAGTTGCTAGCGAAGAGGGTTACCCTATTAGGACTAAAGGGCTAAAGAGGTTGCCTTAGGCTAATAAGAATAATATATAAGCGTGCTAGCTTATAGTACCTAACTAGCGCCCTAGCTAAGAGCACGTAACCTATAATATATATACTAGAGGCCTCTGCTACACATAGATAGGGGGCAAGAATTAATATAGTCATGCATCGCGACCTACCTTCTAGTTCACCGTGACCTCCTTGCGTCTCTCACTCTGGTATCCCTAGATTAACCCCTGACATTCTTAGGCTAAAGCTAGTCTCTAATACTAGATATTAATTAATTTAGCTAGTCTTAAGTTAGTTAGAAGCCCTATAGTTTTTTACTAACTTTTCTAGTAATATAATTTATAAGTCTATTACTTATATTAAGGTAGTCTTTAACTTTAGCTTATTTCTTTGCCTTTTAGTTAGGGTTACTATTAGGAGTAATGCTATTAGAGAGGATATTATCCCTTAGGTAGATTTTAATAGCTTTCTTTTTATATATAGTATTTACCTAAAGTTTTATAAGGGGTTTTTTAGTAAGAGGTTAAAGCTTAGTAGTAGCTTTAGTTAGAAGGCTATAGAATTTCTTAGCTACTAATTCTAGTGCTAAATTTATAATATATATACCTTTTTTTTAGGTAACTTAAATAACTTTATTTCCTTTTTTAAGCTCCTTATATAGTTTTTTATAAACCTTAATATTTTTAATATTATTAAAGACTATAAGGGAGTTAATTATAAGTTAAGGTATATTTAAAGGTGCTAAGGTTAGGTTAGTAGTTTTTATATTTATATATAATATAATTAGTTTACTTTTTTTTATTTTTATCTTAGTAGCTAGCTAGTTATTTATAACTATACTTGCCCTAGCTAATATTAGTTTATTAGGTAAGTTATAAAAGGTAGTAGTTGTTTAGATTAGTATAGCTAGTATTAAGCCTTATAACTAGTATATAATTAAAAAGATCTTACTAATAACCTTACTCTTCTCTCTTCTCTTCCTCTAAGCCTTTAGGTTTAGCTTTACTAAAAGATATTTTATAAGCTTTTTTATAATAGCTTATTATACCTTAATACTAGTTTAAGCGCCTAATATTAAGTAATCTTTTAGTAATTTACTAGGTAAGAAGGAATTATAGTAAACTTATATTAATTATTTTTTTTATTATTAATAAGCTCCTACTAAATGCCTTTAGTAACCTTATAGATTATAATAATATTATTAAACCTATAATTAATTAATATATTACTTTTCTTATTACTATACTTAAAGGTAGCTTAGGCTATTCAAATAAAAGGTATTCTAAGAATTAGTTTTATAAAAATAATATTAAGGGATATATAAAGCCTAATAAGGGTCTAAATGCTTTTAAAGTAAAGGTTTATATATACTTTACTTATTATTTCAATTACCCTATTAGTGTATAATATAGTATTAGCTTTTATAGTTACTATATAAATCTTTAAACTAGCCTAGTAAGCCTAGCTTTTAATAATAATATTTCCTTATAAGCTACTATTAATTAAAGCTAAATAAAAGCGCTTATTTAAGTTACTTAGCTTAACTAGAAGGTGTAGGAGGTTCTAAAAGTAGCTAATAAAGGAAATAAGTTAAATAATAAAGGCTATTATTATACTAATAGCCTTATTTAGGCTAATAGTATTAGTTTATAAAGTGTTAAGGTAAGGATTAAATATTATTAGTAGGTTACTTATTCTTTTTTATATAACTTTCTAAAGTATTATATTAACTTTTATAGTAAGGGTTTTTATATAGTAATTTAAAATATCTTTAGCTTTGTTTAGTTTAGTATCCTTTATAAAAGCTTTTAAGTATTAAATTATATTAACTATGTAATCTTAATTATCCTTAGTTTAGAGTTATTTTCTTAGTATTATTATATATTTTATAGCTTATATATCTTTTACTATACTAGGCATAAAGTAGTATATCTTTTTAACTTTATTAGAATATATAAAGCACTCTTAGCTTATAGCCTTAGCTAGGGATAGTATTAAGTAGTAGAGGTTATAAAGACTAACTCTAACCTTCTTTTTAAAAATCTTACTATATAGTATTTCTAATATATACTTGTGTTAAAAATAAGCTTATATTATAGGTTGTTTTTATATATCTGCCTTCTAGTTTGCAGCTGCAGCAAGTGCTGTTAGCAAACCTGTTAGCTAGCTAGCCTGTTTAGGCCTAGCAAGCTAGATTAGGTAAGACTAGCTTAACCTAGTTACGTGTAACTTTAGTGGGATAGGATACCCTAGGGCTAGGTTACCCTAGAGTGTATATTTATTACATAAACCCCTTTTTTCCTTCCTAAGTCCCTATACTAAAGAAAAGTCTTCTGTATATTTTCTAAAAGCTATAAATTATCTAGATTTTCTATATTTTTATATAAAACTCTAGGGCATATAAGTAGATAGGTTATATAGCTATAAGTTTATTTTTTTGTTTTCCTATATAAAATAATATTATAGAAAATAAAAGTTAGCTTATAAGCCCCTGCTAGTAACCTTAATTTACTAATATGCTTAGTAGGTATATAAGGGAGCTAAGTATAAATTTATACCTTAGCAAACTTACATTATAAAGACCCTTTAAAGAGTATTATTATAACCTAATTAGCACTAAATTATTAGTTTATTTAGATTTATAGTGAATTTCTATAAAGTAAAGAGAAAAGAATAGTATAAAAAGCAAGCAAGAAGCCTTTTATTTAGATATAAATTATAGCTTACAAAAGCTTCTAATTATATTAAAAAGAACCCTTTAAAGGTTATAAAAGACTTACTACCTTTCATTATTCTTATAAGATCCCTTACTTTTAATAGGTTTTAAGCCTAGAAGATTTATATTTAAAAGAAAGAGATTTAGCTCGCTAGTTTATTTAATATTTTCTCCTAATTTTATAGGGCTTTTTCTTTAGGCTTAAAGAACTAATAGTTACGTAGAATAACTATCTAGATAGCTAGTAGATAGCTATTTGTAGTGTTAAAACCTAATTTATAGGCTTTATTATAGTTCTTTATAGCTATATAGTATTTTTTTAGAAATTTCCCTAAATTTTTTCTTAATTAAAAAACATCCCTTATCCTTTAAAGAATAGGTATATTACACTATTATAGTATACATCCTATTATTAGCTAAATATATTATATTATAATATTAAGCCTTATAGTTAATTTTAACCCTTTTTATAACTATAAAATCTTTTTATACCGTTTTTTTAGGTAATAAAAACGTAGGGCCTACTTATCTAGGCCTTAGAGACCCCCTAAGACCTTAACTTATAGCTATTTTAGCTGCCCTAGCTATTTGCTTATATAAAGGACCTATAACCACGCTTTTCCTTATAAAAAATAATATAGAGTTTCTAATTTAAACGAAAGTCACAGAAACCCCCTATAATTTAAATTATAGGGACCTTTATAAAGTGCTATAAAGACCCCTTATAAAGCTAATAGACCTATATTACTTTATAAAGGCCTATATGACCTTTTTCTACTATAAAAAATAAATTTAAATACTCGTAAGGCCCTTAAGGCCTTTGCAGGCTAAATAAAGGCTAAGATAAATTAATAAGCTAAGGATTTTGTAACTTATATAAAGCAACATTTAGAAAAATAGTCCTAGACTAAGAATTTATTATAGGCTTTATTTGTAAAGCCAAAGAACCTTACTATCCCCCCTAGTAAAAAAGGCAAGGAAAGGGCTTTAAGAGCTCCTATAGAAGAAAATATATAGAATACCTAAGAACCCTTATAACCTTCTTCTTCTTTCTAAACAGCCTTTAATAGCATAGCTATAAAAGAGCTAAATAAGAAGGTTTATAATATTCTTAAGAGTTTAAAGCTAAAGGGTTCTAAAAGTTTTATTTAGTAAAAGCAAGCCCTTACTATTTAATTTAGGGCTTTTAGATTACCTAAATTTATAGAAAATCTAGAGGTTACAAACCTAATTTCTAATCCTAATTAAGCTATTCTCCTTATAATCTTAAGGGATAGCTGCTAGCCTAGCCCTTAGGCTTTAATTTATTAGTAAGAGTTACTAAAAGAGGCCTATAAAGTCCTAATAAGGTAATACTCTTAAAGTGCTAAAATTTAATATAGTATGCTATATTCTAGATATTACTCCCTTAATGTTTCTAATTTTAAGGGTTTTTAAGAGGCTTTTAATGCTAAATTTAATAATTTGCTTGTAAGGCATTAATATTATAATATATTTATTAGTCTAATAGATTAAGCAAATTATTATATTAGTGCTTTAAAGCAGACCTTTCCTAGCTAGCCTAAAAGGTAATATTTCTCCCTTAGGTCTGCTAGGGCCTAAGGTTTATTTATAAATTCCCTAAATTTATAATTCCTTATAGCTAATTTATTAAAAGAGTAAAGGGATAAAAGCTTTTTAATCTTAAAAAGCTTAATATATAAGGCTTTTACCTAGAACTCTTTTAAAAAATTAAATTCTTTAAGTTTTTCTAAGCCTAATAACCCTTTTAAAAGTTATAAGGGCAAGAAGCTATAGGAAAAATCTAAAGGGAAAGAGGGCTCTAAAGAAAAGGAAAAAAAAAGGCTATAAGCCCTCTCCTTCTTTAAAAAGCATAGAATTAAAAAAGAAAGGCAAAAAAGATAATATAGAAGCGTCTTTTACTATTAATTACTTTAACTTAGTAACTAGAAATATAAAATATTCCTCTTCTTTTAAGGAATCTAGTAGTAAGGACTCTTTAGAATCTAATTCTAAAGATAAAAAGAGCTTAAAAAGCTCTAATTCTACCTCTTCTACCTTTAGTAGACCTTTTTTTTAGCTACAAAATGTTAAATAATATAGTAAAAGACTCCTTATTATATAATATAGGTTCTACCTGCTATATAATTAATAATAGGTCTAGATTTAAAGACTTTATGCTTATAAAAAAATACAAAGCTAAGCTTATTATTACCAGGGGAGGCCTTATATATCTAAAAGAGGCAGGGACTACTTTTTTTAAAGTTTTAGTAAGCTTAAATCCAGAAGAATATAGGCCTTTAGTACTAAAAAACATGCTATATTTCCTAAATATAAACACTAATTTACTTAGTGGTCTAGCCTACTACCTATTAGGTAGGGTTCTAAGCAAAAATTAGCTATATTTATCTAATAGGTTCCCTTATAAGTTATTATAACCTAAAGAACATAGTTTTTTCTTCTAAATAAAAGGGCAGGAAACCCCTATAATTTATAGAAATCACGCCTATCTCTCTTTTTCGAATTTTATATTAAAGACAGATTCTTTATATCCTATAGAGGTTTAAATTCCTAAAAAGGTTACCTTTAACCTTAAAGAATATAAAGAAATTAAGGAAATTATAGATTATAAGGAAATCTATAATAAACCTTAAGAAAATTAAATTTAGCTAAATAAAGAGGAAAATCTAGCCCTAGTCCCTACTAGGGCTCCTGGTTAGGCATCTTCTTTAGGGGATTTAGACAGTCTAGATCCTAATATCCTAGATAGTAGAGGAAATAAAGGCCTTCTAGATCCCTTAGAGGCTTGTGATTCTTAAGAAGCCTAGTAATAAAGGGAGCTAACGGGGCCTAGCTTTAGCATAGAATTCCTTAATAGCTATAAAAAGCTATTAAAATCTACTAAATTATAGTATATTTAGTTAAGCTATATAGGAATACCTTTACTAAAGAAATCTTTAAAATTAGTAAAGGGAATCCCTAATTTTTCTTTTATAAAAGAGAACGATTTCTATTATATCTTTTATAGCTAGACAAAAGCTATAAGAAAACCTAGTAAGAAGCCTATTCCTAACCCCCCTAAAGTCTTTAATATATTAGAGGGAAACACTATTAAAATTAAACCTTTACCTTATAATAAGAAAGGCACTACCCTTATTATTATAAATAGAAAATCCCGCTATAAGTAGTATTTTCTTATAGCTAATAAAGAAGGTCTAACTATTTTTAAAGTTATAAAGGACTTTTTTAAAGGAATAAAAAATTAGTATAATATTTATCTAAAGACCTTCTACTTTAACAGAGGTTAAGAGGTTAATATAATGCTTTAGGACTAGCTAGGTTCTAAGGGAATAAATTATAGTACCTATAGCCCCTATATTTATAAGTAGAATAGGCTAGTAGAAAGGGCTATAAGGGTTATTTTAGACCGTTTATAAGCTACGCTTTAGTAGGCATAATTACCACTTTATCTCTAGTGTTTTATTCTTCCTGTAATTATTAATTTAATAAATATTACTGCTAATAGTACTAAAAATTAGACCCCTAAGTAGCTATTTTTAGCTAACTTAGAAAAACCCTATAACCCTAACCTTTTAAACATAAGGTCTATAGGTGCTTATTATAAGGTATTAATACTACTTAAGCAAAGGTCTAGGCTGCAAAAGCTAGCTAAGAGGACTATTCTAGGCTATCTATTAGCTACTTAAGGTAGTAATACCTATTTTATTTATATCCCTTCTAAAAAGCAAGTCTTTAAGACTAGTTTTCTTAAAATTATAGAAGATATACGCTTTATTAGGGCCCCTAACTTAGGGAATAACCCTCTAGAGGGAGGAGCCAAAATTATTAATAATTTTATTAATAATCTAAGCCCTTAACAAGAATTTCTAGAGACATAGGATTCCCCTAAGTCTCTAGAAGACAGCCCTATAGAAGAAGACCCTAATTCTATAGATAGCTCTATGGAAATAGAGCCTTTAGATTTAGATCTAGAGCCCCTTAAGAATTCAGGTAATTTTATAGATTTAGACCGTAATATAGCCTCTTTTATAGAAGATCTATATTATAAGGCGCAGGAAAAGGTTAAAGATTAAAACGATATAACCCCTAGAACCTAGAAGCAAGCCATAAAAAGCAAGGATAAAGATAAGTAGCTAGAGGCTACTTATAGTAAATTTTATTAGCTTCTAGCTGCTAGAACCTTTAAATTTATAGGGATAGACTAAATTCCTAAGGGCCAAAGAGTTCTAAGAAATAGGCTTATTTATAAGCTTAAAAAGGATAAAGAAAATAATCCTTTAAAATACAAGGCCTAACTTATTACTAAGGGTTTTATCTAGATAAAAGGACAAGACTATCTAAAGACTTTTGCGGCTACTAGCATCCCCCCTAGCTAGCAAATATTATTAGCCCTTGTAGCTTATAATAACTAGGAAGTTAAGCAAATTAACTCTATAAGTGCTTTTCTTAATAGTAAGTTAAAAAAAGCTATTTATATAGAAATTCCTAAAGGGTTCTTAGAATTTATAGAATCTAAGACTACTATTAAAAAGAAAATAACTAAATTAAATTTAATTATAAGCCCTTTAAAAAGTAAGTTATTCTTCTAATAAAATCTCTTTATAGATTAAAATAAAGCTCTAGAGAGTAGTAGCAGACCCTTAAGGCCTTGCTAGAAAAGCATGGTTTTAAGCCCCTTATCTTAAATCTAGCTATTTTTTATAATTTAAGCACTTCTACGTATATTATTATATACATAGATAACTATCTTTTAATTAGGCCTAATATTTAATATATTAACTAATTAAAAAAGGACTTTTATAGGACCTATTCTATAGAAGATAGGGGCCTAGCTAAATTTTTCCTAGGGGTTTAGATTACAAAAAGTAAAAGGAAAAGAACCCTTACTATTTATTAAAAATAGTATATCTTAGAAGCCTTAGATAGATTTAATCTATTAGATGCTAAGCTAGTCTCTATGCCTCTATAACCTAGGCTTATAAATTAGCCTGTAATAAAGATTCTATTACCTTCTAACCTTAAGCTTTATTAGAGCATAATAGGCACTTTAATATACTTAATATTGCTTACTAGGCCTAATATTACCTTTGTAGTATATTAGCTTTTAACATCCCTTACAAAACCTTTTATAGAACACTCAAAAGCAGTAAAAAACCTTTTAAGATATCTTATAAGCACTAAATCTTACTTTATAACTTATAGAGGGCCTAAAAAGGACTAAAAAAATTAGCCTCACTACGACTTTAGTTAGATTTTATGATAGTGATTTTGCTAGGGATAAAAGGTCTTTAAAATTAACCTATGCTTATCTTTATAAGCTAGCTAAAGGCCCTATTAGCTAGAAATTAAAGAAAGCTAGCACTATAGCTCTCTTAACTATAAAAGCTAAATTAGACGCCCTTTGCGAGACTATTAGGGAATTAGAGTAGCTTTATAATCTCTTTAAAAAGATAAAAAGCCCTATAGAACCCCTAATAGAGATATTTTGTAATAACTAAGGGGCTATTATAATAGCCTATAACCTAGCTTTGCATAGCCGTATAAAGCATACCTTATTAAAATTTAACTATATAAGGGAAAGGTCTAGAAAGGTATTACTAAGGTTATCTATATAAAAACAGATAAAATGCTAGCAGACAGGCTAACTAAGCCACTGCCCCTTTAGAAATTTAACCTTTTTATTTAACTAATAGGTCTTTCTAAGTCTTAATTAACAAGACTTAGAAGAAAATTATAAAAACACTAAAAACAAGTTAAAAGCAATAAAATTAACAAAAATACTAGAATTTTAAATTAGAATTACGGAATTAAGGTGATGTTTAGATTTTGGATTATAGTTAGGATTTGGGGCTATAAAAATGTCTCTTTTTTTATACTTGTTTTTTTCTTTTCGAAGGCTTAGATATCTTTTTAAAGAGCTAAGCATTAGGTAAAGGTTTGCTTTGCCTAATACGTTTCTAGAGGGAGTGTTAAAAATAAGCCTATATTATAAGTTGTTTTTATATATCTGCCTTCTAGTTTACAGCTATAGTAAGTGCTATTAGCAAACCTGTTAGCTAGCTAGCTTATTTAGGCCTAGTAAGCTAGATTAGGTAAGACTAGCTTAACCTAGTTACGTGTAACTTTAGTGGGATAGGATACCCTAGAGCTAGGTTACCCTAGAGTGTATATTTATTATATAAACCCCTTTTTTCCCTCCTAAGTCCCTATACTAAAGAAAAGTCTTTTGTATATTTTCTAAAAGCTATAAATTATCTAGATTTTCTATATTTTTATATAAAAATCTAGGGCATATAGGTAGATAGGTTATGTAGCTATAAGTCTATTATTTTCTTTTCCTATACAAAATAATATTATAGAAAATAAAAGTTAGCTTATAAGCCCCTGCTAGTAACCTTCATTTACTAATATGCTTAGTAGGTATATAAGGGAGCTAAGTATAAATTTATAACTTAGGAAACTTAAATTACAAAGACCCTGTAAAGAGTATTATTATAACCTAATTAGCACTAAATTATTAGTTTATTTAGATTTATAGTGAAGTTTTATAAAGTAAAGAGAAAAGAATAGTATAAGAAGCAAGCAAGAAGCCTTTTATTTAGATACAAATCGCAGCTTGCAAAAGCTTCCAATTGCGTTGAAAAGGACCCTTTGAAGGTTATAGAAGACTCACTACCTTCTATTATCCCTATAAGGTCCCTCACTTTCAATAACTTGTAAATTTGGTTAGCTTTCTTATAGTTAGCTTTTACTAACTCTAAGAGCTTATTATTAATCTAGATCTTAGCTTTAGTTTTCTTAAGCTTTCTAGAGCCCTAAGGCAACTTCCTAGTAGTTCCTAAGTTTACTATAGCTTATATACTAAGTCCTTAACCTTTAGGTATTATATTTACTAAGTTATTTACTAAAGTACTAACTAAGGTTATTATAGTGCTAGTAAAAACTACTATATTTACTATAGGGGTACTTATAAGACCTAGAGGCGCTACTAAGGTTACTAAAGATATAGGTATTATAGTATAAATTAGGGCTAATAATATTAATAATACTACTAGCAATACCCTAGAGTTTCTTATACGCTTAAAATAAATTACTATAGTTATAGTAATTCTAGTAATACTATTTAATCTTTATAGTAGGTAATACTTATAGAAATCCTTTATTTCAGTAAGCTCTTTTACTATAGCTACTTCTATCTTAATTATATTTTACTTATTAGGCCTTATACTAAGCCTTGCCTTTATAGTAAGTAGTAAGTTATAAGCTTTACTATTCTTAAAGATTAAAGTCTAGAAAACTACTACCTTATAGGTAGTACTACCCTTAGAAAGGAAAGCTTAAATAAAGCCTAAAGAGATAATACTACTACTAATATATAATAGTCCTTCCCTTTAATTATACTCACTAAAGCCTAGGTTAGTATTTAAAGCTAGCTGTTATAGACTAGCCCTATTGCTACTGCTAATAGGCATTAGAATACTATTAAAAGATATAAAAAGAAAGGAAGGAAAGGTAATATAAAGACCCTATTATGCCCCCTTTATACCCTTATTATAAATACCCCCCTATTCTTATGCGTAAGCCTTACGCGTAAGGCAAGGTATGTATAACTACTAATACACACTTATATTAGCCTTATATTAGGCAAAGCCTAATACTATTACATAGCCTTCTGCCCTAGGCAGCAGCTATGCTATATAAACACTACTTATATAAAAGCGCTAGGTTAGTAAGAAAAAGCTATAGGTAAGTAAATTAACAAATAAAACATTCTTATTATATTTATAATTACTAGGAGATAAGTATAAACACTACTAAGGAAGGTAAGCTAGCCTAGCTAGGATAAGCACTAGACTAGTAAGTTAAGGAGATAAGAATTCCTTGCTATATTACTAGTTACTTATAAGTAATTACTTATTATACTATTAGCTGCCTATAAGTTTATAGCTTTAAGTTTATAAGCTAATTTAGCTCCTACACTAGGAGTATAAAAAGCATAAAACTCCCCCTCCCTCTAAGGGATTTTATTACCCTTAGCTAATACTAACCTAATTTACTTTTACTTTTCTTTATAAATAAACTATATTAAATATTAATTCTTAAGTCCCCCCTATTATATTTAATTATATTAAAATAGCCTTTATAACATATACTATCCTAGGATATACTATATATATTACTAACCCTATAGAAAATACTTATTAGTACTACTTTATTCTTATACTTACTACTAGTATCTTAGACTATTACTATAATAAGGCCTGTCCTACCTACTACCTCTAATACTCTTATAGGTAAATACCCTACCTTTAAATTAGGTAGGCTATTTATAGTAATCCTAAATAGTAGTGTAACTTCCTATTCCTCCTAGAATAACTATAAACTAAAGAGTGTTTTATAAAGCCCTAGACCCTAATAAAAATAAAGCGCTTTAATATTAATACTATATTACTTATGCTTACCTTTTGCTAGGTTACTAGTAATTTCCTTAATAAGACTTACTAGTGCTAGTAAGAAGCCTAAGTAAGGGGTTATAGTAGTAATATAGTAGTATTATATATTTACTAAGTAGGAGAGTATAAACTTTAAGGGGAGAGGTAGTAAAATAATAATAGGTAAGTTAATATAAGAATAAGTTAGGAGTAGGAGGTTATATAGCTAGTGTAAAGGAGATAGTTTAGGGATAGGTAAGCAAATTAAAATAAAGAAATATAAAACTAAATAAAATTATAAACCTTACTAGGTAGCGTAAATAAGTAATATAATAAACGTAATAAGCGTGGTATAAGCATAATATACTATACTAAATAGCTAGTATAAAAGCAAGACATAGGCTATTAATAGTTACTAGTAGTTAGACTATATTTAAGTAACCTGCCTAATATTAATACCTAGTTAGAGTAAGGCGCCTATATTAGGCGTGAGAAGCAAGTTATTAATAGCTAGTATAGCTAGCTAGTTTTATAAAAACCTATAATTATTATTATTTGCGCGTAATACCTAGCCTAGATAACGCTATATTAAACGCTAGTTAAAGGTATAAAAATCTTATCTTATTTGCCCCTAAAGCCTTACTAACTATTCTTCTTTATCTCTCTTATTATAAAGAGTTTTTATTTTATTACCTATTACTTCTTTATAAACTTATTATTATTTCTAAGCCTACTTTATATTACTAAATCCTATGCCTAGTTACTTACTATATTATAACTACCCTAAGGCTTATTATTATTATAATACCTACTACTACTATACTACCTAGGCTATGCCTAGGCGCTATTTCCTTTATATAGCTTTTAGAATATTAGTAAGTAGCCCCTACTTACCTTAGCTATTAATATATACTTATAGCTACTATAGCCTCCCCTAGGTATATTATACTAGCTTTTATAACTAGTTCTTAGTATATAAGGTAATATCCTACCCTTATACTAGTACTAAATATAGGCCCTAGGTAAGTTTATTATAAAAGAAGACTTTAATAAGAAAGGTAATACTATACTTATAATTATTAACCTACCTTATATCTAGTATATTCTTATTACTATCTAATTAAATAAACTAAACTATAAGCATAGTCTTTATAAGAAGTTATATAAGAGTTACTAAAAGGCCTGCTAGAAATATATATAAAATATATATATACTAGTAGCTAATCCCTATATTAGGCATACTATACGCGCCCTAATATAAGCTATAGCTAGGGGCTATATTATTATTACCCTAGAGGTATATTATAAGGGAAGTTAGCAAATCTAAATAGCTACTATCTTAATACTTAAATTCTATGCCTTAGGTAATAAATTTACTAACTTATACTACTATACTTAGTATACCTTAGTTACTATTTAGATTATTTATAATGCCTTTACTATTACTATACTTACTAATAATATGCTTATTATAAGGATAGCTATGCTTATACTACCTAGTAATATAGCTACTAACCTATTCCTTATATCCCCTAGTGCCCTTATTTAGGGCACTATATAGCTACTAGTTTAACCCCTTATTTAGCTTAGAAGTATATTATTTATATAAGAGGAGCAGAATGCCTAGGCTATAGCTAGCTACTAGTAGCATACTATATAATTCTTTAGGGCTATATAAAAGGCTATAAAGGAGTAAATAGTAATACTATAAAGTATTATATAGCTACTATAGTAATCCTATAGGCCTAGCCTATAGGTAAAGGAATTACTAAATACCTTTTAATACCTTTAATATACCTTATAAGGGCGTATACTAGAGAGCTATTAATACTATTAAGAGAGAGATAAAAAGGATATATAAGTAATCTTAATAGCACTATTCTAAATATAGTATAACACCCCCTTCCCTAACCCTTATAATAATAAGCTACTCCTAAAGTTACCTAATAACTAATATAAGGTTTACTAAGGTAAGGGAGAACAAAAAGTAAGTAAGAAAGAGAGGGAAGGAGACTAATTTAAAGTAAGTTAGGCCTTAAGTAGTAAATATATATAGCTTTATAAAAGAACCTTATTTAAGAACCTACTAGGAATTTTATTATACTATACACTACCTTATTTTGCCTTATAATTTGCTAGGGCCTATATATTTACTAAGTTCTTAAGTAGCTTTTATATTAGTATTAAGTATTTTACTTATTTAATAAGAATATCCTAATAATACCTATAGCCCTATATATTATAGGCTGCTAGTACCTTCTTAACCTAGTATTCCTTATAAAGCTTATTATTCTTATTATTTTATACCTATATAAGCCCTAGGTATATATTACACTAGGGCTAGCTAGGGAGTAAATTAGTAATAGCGCGCTTAATAAGGTTAATATAAAAAATAAGGTAAATACCCTAGGGTATATTAAGATAAACTATTAGTAGTATAAGAATAGCTATAATATAATACTTAGCTACTACTTAGTATAGCTTCTTAGAAAGGTAGTTAGTTTTAATATAATAAAAGAAAAGCTATACCTAGTCCCTAACCTAAAACTACTTTATAAAGTAATAGGAGGTAGCTATACTATTTTATTATTATTACTAAGCAAAGGTAATAGCTACCTAGGCTAGCTTAGAAGCCTCCTAAAGTTATAAGGCAAACTAGGCCGCCTGCCTTATGCTTATAGTAGTGCTAGGAGTAAGGTTTATAAGGACCTAAACTAAATTAATATTATATTTATAAAGTAGCTAGTTTAGACTAAAGCTAGTAATAAAGGAAGCCTAATTATTAAGCGTAAGCTAGTATATTACTAGGTGCTTAAGCTAATTAAACTATAAAAAGAAAATATAAAAATATAGGATAGCCTACACCTTCTAGTTAGCCTACTTTATACCCTTATTAATCTAGGGGTAGTAGAAGGTAAAAAGCAATTATTTAGTCTTAATAATTAAGTATAAGGTAGTCTAGAACTTACTTAGCTAGTCTAAGCTATAGTTAGTAATAATAAAGGTAAGAATACAAAACCACTACTAGTATATCTTAAACCTTTTTGTATATGCCTTAGTAAAGATACTAGTTATAGCCTTAAGCTAGATAAACTTAGAAAGGTAGTTTGTAATTACTATAAGGGAGGAGGGATTAGCTAGCCTATATATAAGCAAGCCTATTATAAAGTTAACTAAGATTTAGGACTAAAAGTAGTTAGGAATAAGGAGGGGTTTTAGGAGGCCCTGCTACTACTAGCAGCTCTTATAGCTACTATAGTAGTAATAATTCTAGATATAGCAGGTAATATCCTAGGACATGCCTGCCTAGTAAAACTATTACTAAGGGGTCTAGAAGGTAGTGTTATAACCTAGATAGCCTACTACTAGTAACTTATAGCACTCCTAAATAAGGGTAGTTATTAATAGCTTTTATTAAGGCACTTATATTTAGCTATAGAACTAAAGCACCCTATAAGCGCTAATATTATAGTTTATAATTTACTTCCTTATCTTAGCTTCTATAGGGAATTATTATATATTCCCGCGGATAATAGTAAGGTAGTAGTAGTATACTATATTATAAGTAACTACTATATTCTAAAGTGCCTAAAGGTAGGAAGAGAAAAAGACCTAGTTACTAAAGGGTAGCGCTATATTAGTGCTAAAAGGATTAGGGTTACTTATAAAGATAGCCTAAATAAATAAAGGTTAAAGGAGGTAGCTATACTATAGGGTTAGTGTTAGGACCAGAAAGCCACGAGGTTGCCTTAGGCTAACAGGATCCATTTGCACAAGCAAGCCTCCGTTAGACTCGCGTTATATAACAAGGTTATTCGCCGCGTATAAGCGCTAGACTTATAGTAAGGTATAACCACTAGACTTATAGTAAGGACTAGAGGCATATAACACTTATAATTATATAGGTATAAACCTTTAACTAAATTAGATAGAAAGGGGCAAGAATTAAGACTATTACCTATTACTATATACCTTTAAATAAGCTATAACTTTCTTAATCTTTTATTTTAATATCCCTAACCTATTTATAATAATTTTAATTCTTTTATTTATATTAGACTATTAAATTAAGAACATTACTATAGTTTAGACTTATAACTTAATATATAATAGTAGTAAAGTTACTAGAGAAGGCACTAAACCTACGCAAAGACCTATAGCTGTACCTAAAGCTAGTATTATATTTAAATTATTACTATAACTTATTATACCCTTTATTTAGTAAAAGCCTATAGTAGCTATAGAAAACACCCCTATTAGTAATAATTATAATACTAAAATCTTAGTGCTTTAAGAGTGTATTAATTAAGCAAAGAAGAAGTAGTAACTTTAAAAACTCTAAGAACTTATATATAATATTAATAATAAAGAATTACTAAAGGAGAATGTATTTATAGCTTCTATTATACCTACTATATATTATTTATAGCAGACCTTTATATAAGCTTCCCTTAAGCAGCCCTCTTATAGTAGCTAAAATACCCTTTAATTAAAGACTTTTATTAGTAATTATAAAGTATAATTTATAATTAATCCTTACTAATTTACTACTAACTTTACAAAGGTCCTATATACTAGCACCTACCTTACTAGTACTATAAAGTAATATTAGGCTATAGAAGAAAAGATTTATAAGAATAATATTAAAAATCCCCTTTTATAAACTAACTTTTATAACTAACTTAAAGGAGGCCTAGATAATTAGAAGAGCTATTCCCTTAGTATATAATTAAAGCTTATTAGCTTTAAATAAGCAAATTATACTAACTTTAAAAGATTTCTTAAAAAATAGAAATAAACCTATACTAAACTCCCTTCTTAATTAAATATAAAGAATAAAATAAGCCTTTTTTAAACAAGCCTTAACTATAGCTTAAAGATATATTTAATTAGTAACATATAAGTAGTAAATTAGTATAAACTTATTAGTAAATATATTTCCTATTATAAATCTAATAGTAATAAAAATAATTATAATAATTCTTCTAGGTATAATAAGAGGAAAACTTAGGTAGACTCTTTAGAAAGAGAAACTTTACTAAACCTAAAGGGAAAGAGTAATAACTAACTAAGTACTTTATAGTAAAGCTAGGAAAAAAAGGCTATATAATATAAGTGTAAAAAGAAGGGCTATATAAGACTAAATTGCCTAGAACCTAACTATAGTATTTATAAGAAAAGCAGCTATACTACTACTATATATAAAAGTAACCGCTTTAATCTAGTAACTTATCTAAACACTACTAAACCTAATATAAAGGAGAAAAAGTCTTATGCCTAGGAAAGCACCCTAGCTTTAGGGACTAATATAAGATTTTATATTAAAGTATTCCTAAGGCTAGGAAACTACTAGGTTATAGTAAAGTTAGCGCTAGCTAACACTAGTACTACTTATTTTATTATTTATCCTAAGTTACTAATAGAGATAAGTTAGAAAAAGGTAAGAAGGAGTAATTTACTAATAGAATTAGCAAATACACTACTAGAATACTATAGTATACTTAATATACTTTACAAAGTATTTAATAGTATAGGTTACAAAAAGATCTATTATATAAGCTACTATATAGCTAAGACTTTAGAAGACCTTCTCTTAGGAATAAATTAGTTTAGAAATAAAGATTTATATATATTATTATAGTATATATAAGAGTAGATTTTTTTTATTATAAGATAATATATCAAAGTTATTATATTAATAAAGTAACTATATAAAGAGATAAAAGAGTTATTTATAATACTAATGCTTAGCGCTAGCTTCTTAAAAAAAACAAACCCTAAAGACCTAAATATACCTAAGAAGAAACTAAGCAGCAAGATACTTATAAAGAAGCTGCCTAAGTATTATATAAATTTTATAGATATATTTAAACTTAAAAAGGTAGCTTTATTACCCTTTATAGAAGGTTATATATATTTAATTAAAATTAAAGAAGACTAAAGACCCCTATAAAGTCTAATATATAACCTTATAAAAAGGGAGCTAGAAAAGCTCTGTAAGTACCTTATAATAGCGTAGGAGAGAGGCTAGATATACTATTTAATTAGTCCTACTAGTGCCCTAATTCTTTTTATTCTAAAAAAGGGAGGCAAATTATGCTTATATATAAATTATAAAGGCCTTAATAAGATTATATTAAAGAATTAGGCCCCCTTACTACTAATCTTAGAGATTCTTAATAAATTAAAGGGAGCTAAGGTTTATATAAAGTTTAACTTAAAAAATATATATAATTAGCTTTATATTAGTAAAGGAAATAAGTAAAAAACTACCTTTTATTATTAATATAGTTATAATAAATATTTTATAATGCCTTTTAGGCTTATTAATGCCCTAGCTACTTTTTAAGAATTTATTAATAGTACCCTCTTAGGGCTTATTAATTTAATTTATATTATCTACCTTAATAATACTCTAATTTATAGTAGTAATCTAGCAAAGCATAAGTAATATATTTACTAAGTCTTAGAAAAGCTATATTTAAAAAAGCTTTGTACTAACCTTACGAAGTGTAAATTCTTAACTATAAAAGTTAACTTTCTTAGCTTTATAGTATTAACAAAAGGAATTACTATAAAGCTAAAGTAAGTTAAAGTAGTAGTAAATTAG
>SRQA01000561.1:0-20226 GCA_018360365.1 Claviceps citrina | reverse complement strand
AGATTAAGGGCTTAGTAACTAAGCAAGCCGCCCCCTTAATATATAGTTTAAAGCTTACTAGCTTTAAGTAAGCTACCTTATATACCTTTAAGAGATTACTATAGAATAATAATATATTTCCTATAAGAGATTAAAGGCTTTGCTATTAAGCAAGCTACACTCTCTACATATAGTTAGAGCTTCCTAGCTTTAAACAAGCTGTTCTTAATATATTTAGATTCTTATTATAAGATAGAGATTAAAGGCTTTGCAATTAAGCAAGCTGCGAACTCTACATATAGTTAAAGATTACTAGTAATAAACAAGCTACCCTTAATACATTTAGATTCTTATTATAAGACAGAGATTAAAGGCTTTGCAATTAAGCAAGCTACAAACTCCACACATAGTTAAAGCTTGCTAGCTTTAAATAAGCTACTTTTAACACATTTAGATTCTTATTATAAGATAGAGATTAAAGGCTTTGTAATTAAGCAAGCCGCGAACTCTACATATAGTTAAAGCTTACTAGCTTTAAACAAGCTGTTTTTAATATAGTTAAGATCCTTGTTAAGTAATAAAGATTAACGGCTTTATAATTTAAGCAAGCTATGTATACTATATATAGTTAAAGCTTAATAGCTTTAAATAAGCTATTTACAACATATTTAGAATCCTTACTAAGCAAGAGGAATTAAAGGTTTTGCATTTAAGTAAGTTATGTATTCTATATATAGTCAAAGCTTACTTGCTTTAGATAAGCTATTTTTAATAATTAAGACTCTTACTAAGTAATAGATTAAAAGCACTATAATTAAATAGGCTGTGTACTTACTATATAGTTAACGCGTGTTTGCGTTAAGCAAGACTATATTTGTGTATTTAAGGAACTTACTACTAACTATAAGGACCTTGCTTTAAAGCAGAAGCTAGCTAGTAAGTAAGTATAAGCCCTTATAATATTTAACTTACTTAACTTTATAGAATATTATGCTAGGTTAGCTATAACCCCTATTCTTAACCATAATTACTAACAAGATTAAAGCATATAAGCTTTGTACTCTCCCTAACCGAGCGCGAGACGTTAGCTATTATAGCTATTACTGCCTTATAAGCTCTTTGTCCTTAGCTAAGTTTGCTAAGACGAGTTTTAAAGTGACAGAGCGTTGAATTATCCCTAACTAAGAAGAGAATCTAGCCTTTGCTGCTATTTAACCTTTTATCCTTAACTAAGTTTGCTAAGATAAGTTTCGAAGCAATAGAGCGTTAAATTATCCCTAACTAAGAAGAGAATCTAGCCTTTACTACTATTTAACCTTTTGTCCTTAACTAAGTTTACTAAGATAAGTTTCGAAGTAACAGAGCGTTAAATTATCCCTAACTAAGAAGAGAATCTAGCCTTTGCCGCTATTTAACCTTTTATCCTTAACTAAGTTTTGCTAAGATAAGTTTTAAAGCAACAAAGCGTTAAATTATCCCTAACTAAAAAGAGAATCTAGCCTTTGCTACTATTTAACCTTTTGTTCTTAACTAAGTTTTACTAAGACAAGTTTCGAAGCAACAGAGCGTTAAATTATCCCTAACTAAGAAGAGAATCTAGCCTTTGCTACTATTTAACCTTTTATCCTTAACTAAGTTTTACTAAGACAAGTTTTAAAGTAATAGAGCGTTAAATTATCCCTAACTAAGAAGAGAATATTAGCTACTATTACTATTAACTATTACCTTAGCCTTAGAGAAGGGCAAAGAGAAGGGCAAATAAGCAGACCCCCTGCTAAGTAAGACTTATAAGTTAGTAGCTCCTTAAATAAGTTTAAGCAGACTCCCCTGCTAAGTAAGATTTATAAATAAGTAGACCCCCTGCTAAGTAAGACCTATAAGTTAGTAGCTTCTTAAATAAGTTTAAGCGGACCCCCTACTAAGTAAGATTTACTATATTATAGATTCTTAAATAAGTTTTAAAAGAGTGCTAGTTACAGTAAGGGGATGCCTTTATTACGTATACTAAGCAGGTTATTCGAAGCTTAGTAGATGCCTGTGTAATAGCCCCTAAGTTAGTTATTAATAAAAATAGTCGCTCCTTTTTAGAGACTATATTTAAATTAAATATAATGTTTCTTTGTAATAATTAAGCTACTAGCTATTATAGTGTAAGCAAAGTCTTAACTAAGCAATTAGGGGATACCTATGGCCCCTATCTAAATTATTACTTATTTACGTTAATAAAGCCGCTAGCTATTAGAGTGCAAGTAAGTTATCCTTTATAAGATATTTAAGTAGTTTAGCTTAATACTTATTTATATTAATAAAGCCGCTAGTTATTAGAGTATAAGCAGGACTCCTTTATAAGAGTATAAGTAAGTTTTCCCTTTATATTTATATTTGCTTAATAGTTAAGTATTTACACTAAGGTAGCGTTAACCTTATAGCGCATTTACTTTATCCCCTATCCTACCTATTATTCTTAAGAACTATTAACAAACCTTATATAGTAAACCCCTTACTATTATATTATAACTTAGCATTAAATACATAAGACTCTTTACCTTAGGGGGTGTTATAACTAAGTAAGGTATAACATATATAAGCCCTTTTGTTAAGCCTTTTGTTATAGCATTATAACTATATGTTAATAACGCAAAGGGTCTCTTTACCTTTAAGAGTGTTATAATAAATAGTATAACACATAAGCTTTCCTTATTAAACCTTTTACTATTATATTATAACTATATATTAATAACATAAGGGTCTCTTTACCTTTAAGAGTGTTATAACAAAGAGCATAATACACAAGCTTTCCTTATTAAACCTTTTGCTATTATATTATAACCACGCGTTAATAACACAAGGGTCTCTTTACCTTTAAGAGTGTTATAATAAAGAGCATAATATATAAGCTTCCCTTATTAAACCTTTTGCTATTATATTATAACCACGCGTTAACAACGCAAGGGTCTTTTTACCTTTAAGAGTGCTATAATAAAGAGTATAATGCATAAGCTTTCCTTATTAAACCTTTTGCTATTATATTATAACTACACGCTAAATATACAAGATTTTCTATATTAGAGGGTGTTATAACTAATTAAAGCATAACATATAGGCCTTTCTTATTAAACCTTCTACTACTATACTATAACTAAGCATTAACTAAAGCATAAACAAACTATATAATTAAAATAAATAAACTTATACAAACACAAAGGAATATAGAAGTGTCTTTAAGACTTACAAGCTAAGTATAATTACTATAATCACACTTTACGCTGCTTACGCCTCCTATAAGGCGCAAGACTTTATAATGTCTTTTATATTTATAAGCTTATAGTATTTAAAGGAGCATAAGCAGGGAATATTACGTAAAGAAGCTACTAAGCAGCTATAGTATTAAGGAATTATTAAGTAACTAAGCAAATTTTTCTCCCCTATCTAAGTAATAAACAAGCAAAAGCACACGTAACATACATGCTATGTATAAGCTACTTATCTCCCTTATTATTAGTTATAATATCCCCTGTAACGTCCTTTATAATATCCTCCTTTACATAGTCTAGCAAGGTAGTAGGCAGCACTATGCTAGTATTAGAGGCAAGCATAGCACTTACACTAGCCTATTAAAGCGAATTAGTAAATAGTTTATAAGCTTAGTAAATAGTAAGCAATACTTATAAATTACGCTATTAAGACCTGTAGGTAGTTTGCAATATCCTGCTAGACCTTTGCGTTATATACTATAAGGGTGTATTAGAAGCTTGCCTAAAAAGCAGTTAATTTAATATATATAAGCAAGCCTCTTATAGATAAGTATTACCTCTTCCTCCCGCTCTATCTTAGTAGTAGTAGCCTATTTTAATTAGTAGTATGCCTAGTAACACACTCGCAGGGAGTTAGAAGATATATAGTGTCTGCTATAGCAGACTAGGCATAACGTTTCTTTTTGCCGCTGCTAGTATATATTATATATAACTTAAGTAATTGCCTCTAGTTATTAATATCATAGATAAGAGTATAAGCAATAAACAAGTAGTAATATTAAGTAGTAGTAGTACTTATAGTTACTTTCTCCTAGGAAGGCTAAGTCTCTAATAGCGCGTTTTACTATGTAATAATAGCCCTATATAAATTATTAAAAATTAATAAGGCGGTTATAAATAACTTAAAGCTTATTAGTAATAACATTACAGCAAGGTTAGGTAATTAAGACTTATATATTTACATTGCTTATTTAAGCTAGTATAACAAACGTATTTTGCAGATTTTATATAAGAGTATTAGATAAAGTAATTAAGTAATAAATACGCTATAATAATAGCACTTACTTCTACCTTTTGCCTAGTAATTAAGTAGATTAGTTAGCTTCTAAATAGTCTTTTTATAGGAGCTAGGTGCCTTATGTTTTTAAGTAAAAGAGACCTAGGTATAGAGCAAGTAGCTATAGTAATAGCAGTAGTAACTTAAAGAGAATTAATAGCGTATTTAATAGTATAATAAGAAAGACTTACCTAGGCTTAGCTATAACTATAACGCGCTTTGTAGGCATAGTCACGGCAGCATTAGCAGGCAGAGCACTTAGAGACATAGCAAATTCCAAAATTTGTAGTTAGTAGTAGGTAAGGAATTTTTTTTTTTTTTCTACGCTATAACGTTATGTTAGCCTGCAAGTTATTAGAGAGCAAGAAGAAGAGTCGCGGCAAGTTTTATGCTAGCAGCAAGGCACTTATATTACTAATAATAATAATAAAAGAAGGAAGAAAAGAGCTACAAAGCTTAAGGGGAATTTAAGGGTTTTATCTCTTAGAAGAGGGTAGCAAATTTAAGCTTAGCTAAGCAGCTAATTAAATAACTTTTTATGTTAAGTTTACTTTAACTCTTAGTTATTATAAATACATAGCTAGACAAGAACAAAGCAGCAAGACTACAAAGACTACATAATGCTTATAAAGAGCATAAGTAGAAGACTATAGCAGGAAAACTAATTCTATAATAATATATAAATTAATAGAAATAAGAGTAGTAATACTGCTATAACTACAAAGCGACTATAAAGGGCATAAGTAAAAGGCTATAGTAATAATTAAGCAGGATATTTAACCTAACTAAGCAATAATATTAGTAGTGGATTATTTATTATAGGATCAAAGTAGTAAGTCTGCTAGGACTATAAAGCAACTATTTAGGGTATAAATAAGAAACTATAATGTTGCCTTTAGCTAAGGGAATAGAGCTATAGAAATAATAGATTTTAGGGTTTTAGATTAAATAGTTAAGGGAAAGGTAACTCTTCTGTAACTAAGGCAGTTACTAGCAGAGAGGGTTACCCTATTAGGACTAAAGGGCTAAAAAGGTTACCTTAGGCTAATAAGGACAACGCATAAGCGTGCTAGCTTATGGCGCCTAACCGGCGCCCTAGCTAAGAGCACGTAACCTATAATATATATACTAGAGGCCTCTGCTATATATAGATAGGGGGCAAGAATTAATATAGTTATGTATCGCGACCTACCTTCTAGTTCACCGTGACCTCCTTGCGTCTCTCACTCTAGTATCCCTAGATTGACCCCTGACAAAGACCCTTACTAGTCTAAAGTTTTATAATAAAAATTAGTATTTACCTTACTAGTAAAATCCTAAAAACTTATACTACTAAGAAATCTATACTATAATTATAAAGGCTATCTATAACTTACCCTAATATATATAAACTTACTACCTTATTAAGAATTTAAATATTTATACTTTAAGTGCTATATAAGGCTACTAAGAATAAGAAGTCTATAAATAGTTCTTACTATAAGGCTTAATTTAATATAGTATTATTGAAAACATATTTTATATAATAAGAAGTAAGAATCCTTTGCTTTCCCTTCTAGACTCTAATACTTCCTATAGAAATATCTCCTAGTGTTTAGATAACTATAATAGTAAGGAAAGTAATAATAAGGATACTAATAATAATAATATAAAAATAAATAATAACTAGTCTATATATAGTATAAGGCAAAGGAATATAAAATAATTATAAGGGTAAAGGAAGTAGTTTCTATTAGTTTATACGCTAAAGTCCGTATGTTTTGCTTTAAATTACACTCTTTTATCTTACTTTTTCTTTTCATTTTTCTCTCTTTCTTTTTATTACTTTTAGCTAGAAACTAGCTATCTTCTTCTTATAACCCTAGGACCTATTATAGTCCAAAATAGGACCTCTATAATTACGTAAATATCTACGATATAAAGGTGGATATTAGCTAAAATTATATAGGAAATTATTAATTATATATATATACATACTACGTATATATTAGCACTTATTATAACTCTTATATAAAGTATAATACCCCTTTATAACCTTTATAACAAAGTCCTTCTAACTAGTAGACTTCCCCTTTATGCGTGAAGGAACCAACACGTAACAGTTTTAGTCTTAGCTTTATAATAAAAAAAGCTATTTAGCTATATATTTTAGTACTCATTACTATTAAAAGTAGAGGATCTTTTAGAGGTTATAGAAGGTAGTGGGCTTCTAGTACTCTGCGAGGCACCTTCTTTAACGCAATTAGAAGCTTTTGTAAGCTACAACTTGTATCCAAATAAAAGGGATCTTGCTGCTTCTTATTATATTTTATTCTTTTTAGTTTATAAAGATTTACTATAAATCTAAATAAACTAATAATTTAGTGCTAATTAAGTTTTAATAATATGTTTTAAATAGTCTTTATAATTTAAGTTTACTAAGTTATAAATTTACTTTTAGCTCCCTTATATACTTACTTAGCGTATTAGTAAATTAAGGTTACTAGCAAAAGCTTATAAGCTAAGTTTTATTTTTTATAATATTATTTTATATAAGAAAATAAAAAAACAGACTTATAGCTATATAGCTTATCTACTTATATACCCTAGATTTTAATATAAAAATATAGAAAATTTAAATAATTTATAGCTTTTAGAAAATATATAAAAGACTTTTCTGTAGTATAAGAACTTAGGAAGGAAAAAAGGAATTTATATAATAAACATATACTCTAGGGTAACCTAGCCCTAGGGTATCCTATCCTACTATAGTTACACATAACTAAGTTAAGCTAGTCTTACCTAATCTAGCTTACTAGGCCTAAACAGGCTAGCTAGCTAATAGGCTTGCTAGTAGCACTTGCTGTAGCTGCAAACTAGAAGGCAGATATATAAAAAATCACCTATAATCTAGGCTTATTTTTAACAATTACCTTACTAAAATTAAAGTCTACTAGGTTCAGCTTATATTAGTTTGCTATAATAGCTCTCTTATATATAAATAATATCTAAGTAAGCTTTAGCATTTTATTATTAAAATTAACTAATTAAGGGCTTTATTTACTTATTAATATATATAATATTTAGTAGTAAGAAAAAAAAGAAATATAAGGGATATAATAAAGTAAGTAATAAAGCAAGTAAAAGAGTAGAAATTTATAATAGTTATTAGCCTAAACTAATAGATTTAATTAAAGGGTTTAATAAATCTTATAATTAATAAGAAATATAACGTTTTCTTTAACAGGCATTTAAGGCTAGAAAAAGAAAAAATTGTACCTAATGAAGTAAGTAATATAGTATTATAGTAAGCTTCCTTTCTTTGCATAAAATAGCTTTGTAAATAAATCCTAAAGACCTTCCCTAAAGAGAATAATTTAAATTATCTTTAATTATAAAATTATTTCTTTTATATTACTTTCTTTATTTAGTAGAATTAACTCTACTAATTTTATAAGAAATTAGCTACTATAAGCAAAAACTAGTGTTTTATAGGATATATTAATCTAGCTAATGTATAGTGTAATTACTACTTATTAGTGTTAATTTATATATAAATTAATTAATAAATAAAAGTATAAGAAATAACAAGTAATATACACGCAAAAGAAAGTACTAGAATTTTAGTTAATATTATTAATATTATTATTATTATTATAATACGCTAGTTAGCCTCCTAGGGGGCTAATCTCTAAAACTTTTCCTACTAGTTTATATAAAAAAACCCTAGTATAGGAAGGAAAACCTATATGCTTTTATTAGGCTTTACATAGCCTTTATTAGGTTTACTAAGGTTTTAAATATAAAGAAATATACGCTACCTACTAGCTATGTCCTAGTAGCGGTTGCTAGAAGTGTGTGTAGAGGGTGAAATTACTCCGAGATAGGTCTAGGTCTGGGTCCGTGAGGGGCCCGTAGTCATATTATTATTATTAACTTTAGCTAGCTAAGTAGGAGGCCTTTTAGTAGTTTTCGTAATATGCGAAGTTATAGGTTACGTAACTAACGCACTAGCTACCTATCTAAGGCAAGCTTAGATGCGGCTAATTAAGATGCGCTAGGTCCACGTTAACCCGACCCATTGCGTTAATATTAACACTAATAAAGGCACGCTTATGCAAATAGACCTTGTTAGCCAGAGGCACCCTCCGTGGCCTTCTGGTCCTAACACATTAAGCATAAGATATTTAATCCTCCATAAGTGCTAAAATATTAAAGAAGTTAATTTTAGGTAGTTCTAAGACTTAAATATTATACTACTTCTAGCATTCTATTATTTGTAACTTTTAATATTAATGATACTTAAAGCTGTCTTTTCTATATCTATATGTAATATAAACTACACTTTATGTTATACTTGACACTACTACTATACAAGAAGTCATAAAAAGTTTTAAAAAATATGTAAGTAAGAATAATTACATAATAAGTAAGAATAAAAATATATTAGGTTTCTCTAATATATTACGTAAACGTAAAGTTCAAACTTTGGGTTTACTACGATATACGCTAGAGATGTACGTACTCTAAAGAATATAACCTAGTAGTTAAATTAAGTGTTATTATCTGTAGAAACCGAAGTTAGTTAAGGATTCTAATCACCACAAGAACATCGTCCGTTGCCTCAAAGTCTACGATTGGCGGCCATACTAAGTTAGTGATGGCATGCCTCGCCATCTTGTCTGCTCCCAAGACGACGACACGGATCATATCGTTCTTTCCACTCGTCGTCTGCCGTTGTTGGCTCGCAGCATAATCCTCTAGTTATTGCCGGGGGCCCGCCGAGGAGTAGGATTTGCGCTAAACACAACTCCTGTCTCCTATCGCCAGTCGCTACGGCCTTGTTCCCTCTACTGCCTGTTTCAAATTCCGGGCCATCTGGCCAGCAACATTCTCCATGACGGACCGTTCATTCGAGTCGACCGACGATGGACAACAAGCATCTTGGAACCCAGAGTTAACCCGTACTCCCGAGCCAGACTTGGTGCAGACAGAGCGTCCTCGGGCTGCGACAGTTAGCCTTTCCAGAGATCGCGCCTTCCAACCCACTCATGACTGCAATGGCACCGCAAGAGGTGCTTCAGTCTCCGTTTCGAGCCGAACGATATTTCGTGAGCCATCCGCGACCATGGCAATTGGCAAAACCGACCTCCCGCCCGCTGTTACAAAAAGGCGACACTCAAGCTCTCCGTCGATACTCGTGCTTTTTACCTCCGGTGTTGGCGTGCTGCTATTAGCCCTTATTTTGAAGTCGCTGTTGGGGGACCCAATCGAGGCAAAAGGTTGTCGAATGTCGTACATGAGACCCTCCTATGTTCACTTCAGCGACTTCGACACAGAACACACGCGCTTTGCCACTAAATACGCATTATACCTTTATCGCGAACAGGGAATTGACGACGAGCACAAGGTAAGTGACAGCCGTTGCAAAGTCATGCCTTGGCATAATGCTTTTCGGCTTGAAGGGCTGCTGAGTTTTCACGACAGCTACGCGGTACTCCGGTGCTTTTCATACCTGGCAATGCCGGAAGTTACAAGCAGGTTCGACCAATTGCAGCGGAAGCAGCAACCTATTTCCACGACACTCTTCGACACGACGGTCGCTCTATAGACGCAGGTGTCCGGAACCTTGACTTCTTTACTGTCGATTTCAACGAAGATATTACTGCGTTTCATGGTCAGACTTTACTCGACCAGGCAGAGTACCTAAACGAGGCCATCAGATACATTCTTTCCCTCTACTCTGATCCTCAGCGGGTAGGCCGAGACCCTCAGCTCCCCGACCCAACGTCAGTCATTATTCTTGGCCATTCCATGGGTGGCGTGGTGGCGCGTGCGATGCTGGTACAATCCAACTACCAAGCAAACTCCATCAACACAATCATCACGATGTCGGCCCCTCATTCGCGACCGCCAGTAACGTTCGATAGCCAAATTGTTCAGATCTACGACGAGATCAATAACTACTGGAGAACAGCATATGCTCAGAAATGGGCCAACAATAACCCACTGTGGCACGTCACTCTTATTTCCATAGCAGGCGGCACCTTAGACACAGTGGTCCCCTCGGACTACGCCAGCGTGGAGTCTCTAGTACCGGAGACTCATGGCTTCACCGTTTTCACTACCGGGATACCAACTGTTTGGACGAGCATGGATCACCAAGCCATTCTCTGGTGTGATCAATTTCGAAAAGTTATAGCGAAGTCATTATATGATGTTGTCAACGTTCATCGCGCCACTCAGACAAAACCTCGCGCTGACAGAATGCGTTTTTTGAGAAGGAGACTACTGCCCGGTCTCGAAGCCACTTCTGAAAAAGCCATTGCGTTAAAAGACGAGACATCAGTTTTGACCTTGGATCACGAGTCGAGCCGCATTGTACCAGCAGGCGACCGGTTCGTTCTGAACCAGCTAGGAAGGCGGGCTCTCCCCATGGCGCATCTCATTCCAATACCTCCCGCAGACGCTTCGACTCCGAAAATATTCTCTCTATTGACAGACGTCTTGCTCCTGGAGTCAGAGGAGTCCAGTCTGGTAGACGTACTCGTCTGCATGGTGTCTGACCAACCTGGTTCGATGACTGAGCGTCAATCAGGCCAAACGTCTGTTGCGAGCAGTAGTCCACCGAGGCTTGCCTGCAAGAACGTTGCGTCCGACGCCGTTCTTGTACCGGCATCCACTGAGGCGACACGGCAGCCATTTTTTCTTGAAGAAGAAGACGAAATCCGTCCATTTTCGTATTTACTGTATGACGTTGACGATCTTGCGGAATACAACTTTGTTGCTGTGGTGGAAAAGACGAGCTCCATCTCATCGGGGTTTGTAGTTGCCGAGTTCAGTGATAAGGAGACAATTCAGAAGACAATTTTCGCCTCCCCTTTTCAGATTGCGACTTTCGGACTATCTATACCTCTCGATCCTGATCGGGCCATGACAGTTGACATTAGACTTCCTGCTTTGACCTCAAGCCTGCTTGCATTCAAAATGAAGCTCCACACCTCCAACTGTGAAACGAAGCATCAGCTATTCACGGCAATGGTCAGACAACATCTTAGCCGCCCCTATGAGTCGAAGTATTTTGTCAATGCCACGGAGGTTTCTATCAGCTTTCATGGCACGGCACCATACGTTCCGCCGCCGCTGGAGTCGATTCACAGAGACAGCGGCATTGGGCTTCAAATATGGTCAGATCCAACATGTTCACGGAAAACAACAATCACCCTCCGTCTAGACTGGCTTGGAAGTCTAGGCAAGCTTCACATACGCTATAGAACCGTGTTCGCGGCGTTTCCACTTCTGATCGTAACACTGGTCCTGAGGAAGCAATTCCGTGTCTACGACAAGACGGGAGAGTTCATATCCTTTTCACGGGGTCTGGACCTGGCCCTGAGGCGCTCGATTCCCCTGTTACTACTTTCTTTGACCCTTCTTGCAGTTTCTTCCGAAGGAACTCTTGCAGCAATTCCTCGTGTGTTCTGGAATAAACGACATCATGACGACTTCCAAAGAAACGAACTTCTCATTGGCACAGAGGACCCATGCTTCTGTTTCTTGGTCCCATTTGTCGGCATAATATGTATTGGCGTCTGTGCTGTTCTGCATTATACTTTGCTCTCCCTGACCTGGATCCTGGGGCTTCTTTATGGCTGCCTGGCTAGCAGTAGCATCTCGTTACACGATGACGAGAGACATAAGGGGATTGCACCACAGGCATTACTCCATTCCACTCCGAAGCGACGAATGGTGTCGACGGCTATCTTACTCTTTCTTGTTTCGACCTTCATCCCTTACCAGTTCGCCTATCTTGTTGCGTGCCTGGTTCAGTTGTTCACTGCAGTCCGCGCATTTCATATCTCGGCTCCGACAGACTCCATGTCGAATTCGAACTACTACCATTATGCTCATTCGATACTCCTGCTGATGATGTGGGTTTTGCCGATCAACCTGCCCATACTCGCAGTTTGGATTCGTAACCTTGCCGTCCATTGGCTCACACCGTTTTCATCTCATCATAACGTTTTATCCATCATGCCTTTCATTTTGCTGGTTGAGAACTTGACCACTGGCAGGATGGTACCACAAGTGACCAGTCAACTGCGGCATGTTACCAGCGTGCTCCTTTTTGGCACTGCTCTCTGCGCAGCGATATACGGGGTATCGCACGCGTATATGTTGCACTACTTGGTCAACATAATCGCGACATGGCTAGTTATTTTGCATTCAAGTACGGACTCTTGGTCGGTAGCCAGTGTTCTCGCAATGTTCGGAGGGAGCGCGAGGATAAATCGAGATGATGGGAAGCCTACATAGCTCATACATCCACGAATATGTGTGATTAACTCGTCTGGTCATGAGGCACACTTTCAAAGGCTTTTTGCATGGTCACATTTGATTAATAGCGGTTGGCTTGGTTTCTTTTTTTCTCGACCCAGTGGCGCAGAAGACTTCGATCACTTGGATTTAATCACTAATACAATATTGCTATATCTCGCAACACGCCTCTTTCCAGAACAACACAGTATCTATATTGAGTACATATTATGGTTATCTGATTTGATTGTTCTTGTTAATCTAATTCAATCTACTCATTACTAGGGAGAAATGTAAAAGCACAGTTATTTTATGCTAGACCGTTGTCGGGCCCAGTCAGATTTTTCTCGAGCCAGGCACGGGACATGTTGTCAACAACTTGAGGGAATGTTTTAACGGTAGATCGTCTCAGCACCAAGAGCATAGGCTGCCCAGCCGAATCCAGAGATGCACTGGAAGAGTGCCTCCGCATGCCCTGTCGTGATACTGGCTGGCTAAAATCAACTCGAACAGTGTCAGCAGGACAAGTGTGTTTCTATTGAACACTGTGCCAACCTAGGAATATTAAGAATGATCTCTCCGTCCTATCGTTTGGCCTCTTTGGCTAATTCAACACGTTCGTGTTGCACCGCCCACAGAGCAATAGCAATGCCCACGGAACAAGCCACGAATGTGACCCAATACGCAGCACGGTAACATTCTAGCCCTTCGTGACACGAGCGTTCACCGCTGCGATCAAAGACACTATGAGAGTCCAATATCGCGCCATATAGCGAGTTGAACATGTTGGACGAAATGACAGGAGCCAACGTCATAAAACCCCAGTTCTGGCTCAAGCCGCGGATTCCGAAGGCTTCAGTCACTATGGACGGAAAGACACCGAATAGGAATCCATACCCGAGTCCGGAGAGTCCAGATACTAAACCCAAAAGGCGAGGTTCGCTGATAACCAAGGCACAGGCCTGAGACAACAGAAATATAAGAGACGCGACCAATAAACACCAAAAGCGGCTAGCGTGGAGAGATCTGACCAGGAAATCGGACCCAACGCCTACATAGAGGAAGAGTCAGCGTGATCGTCGCCCTGAGAGCCACTGCTGGAAGGCTTTGTTCTACTTGTTCTGTTGTAAAAAGGACTGAAAGGGTGAAACACAGTAGAGTCGGAAGCGGATGACAAAAGAATGACCAATGACGGGAGGGTTGGATTGTTGAGACGAAGGAGACACAGGCATAGGTCCGGCTGCCGAAAGTCAATCAAACTACCAATGAAGAAACTTACCACTCAGTAGCCGACCCCCAAAACTACATAGGGACAAGATGGAAACGTGCACCTGTTGGTAGTGGATGAGAATATCCTCAGTCACCGAAGGATCGTGATGCTTCCACAAGACATTAACATCGTTTCCAATATTACTGGGACCGTATCAGCATGAGATTGTAGCTTGAAAAGGGTTATATGTAGCTGATTCGACAGTTAAACTTACTTAATGGTCATGAGTCCAACGCCAGAGAGAATCGCCATGATGGTAAACAATAGCCAAAAAGACTGGTTACTTAGAAGCTTGAAGCCGCGAATATCTACACGATGGGATCTATCTGTATCAACATTGCTCGCTACCACATTGGCTGCATGCTCCGATACCTCGGATGAAATCAATGACGAGGCTTCATCCACAGCGTCGCTGCTGATGATGATGTTGCCAGATAGGGGCTCGGACGGATTCAACGAGTGCAAGGCGGGCGTGGCTACAGAGGCGACGGACGACGTACCGGGTTCCGCGGGAGGGTGGTACTCAAGTGACCGAGTAGAACAGTCTTCTGACGTTCGCAGTTGACCAGACGATGACGGCGGGCGACCGGCGGGATTCATGACAGCATGATAGTTGTGGTGTGGGTATACTCCGAGGAAGAAGAAGCCGGCGAAAGTCAAGCCAAAGGTACCAAAGGAAAGAAGCTTCAGAAAGGCAGCCGGATCACCGGGGAAGAGGAGAGCGCCAAGTGACGAGAAAAAGAAGGCACTGAGGCCGAAAGCGGCGAGTGGAAATGCCGTCGCCGTGCCTCTATGGCAGGGCCAGTTGAGTGCTGATGTCTTGACAGCCGCAGCAAAGGACATGCAGCTTCCGAGGCCGGTCAGATAGGAAAAGAGGCAGAGAGCGGCCACAGAGCCGGACGCGCTCTCGTACGCCATTTGAAGCGGCAAGTAGCCGGCGACGAGGAGGACTGCACCGATCAGGACAAACGGGCGAGGCCCTCGACGGTCTACAAACATGCCCACCGGAACGCCCAGCGAGTACATTCCCAAGTTGGCCGCCTGCCCGATCATGTTGCTCTGCGTCGCGGACAGCTTCAGCTTCTCGGCAAACTGCGGTGCCCAGGCCGAGTAGACATACTTTGCAAGGGTTCAAGCACGGGATCCGTCAGCATTGTCTATGCATCTCCCATGGGTGACCGAGGCGGAAGCTGGAGAAGATGAAGGATGGCTGGAGGACAAAGCGCAAACAGGAAGCCATTGACTAACATTGGTGCCACATGCCAGAGAGATCACAGTAGCAGCGACACTGGCGACGACGCGAGCAAGTCGCAGCCGTTGCTCGTGGCCTTGTCCCATGTTGAGGCTTGGGATGGAGTTGAACATGAACAGGCCACATGCCAGCGAATAGAAAGAAGGAGGTCCGACGTCGACGGTCTAATGCAGGTTTTAAAGTAGGTTCAGCGCATGGGCATTTGTCATGGGTCAATCAGGGATACCAGAGTGAGAGACGCAAGGAGGTCACCGTGAACTAGAAGGTAGGTCGCGATGTATAATAGTCTTAATTCTTGCCCTTCTAAACTAGTAGAGGTCTATATTTATATAGTTACAAGCATTATATGCCTCTAGACCTTGCTATAAGTCTAGCTATTATGCGCTATAAATAACCCTAGTATATAACATAAGTATAACAAGAGCACGCTTATTATTAACCTTATTAACCTTATTAGCCAAAGGTAACCTCTTTAGCCTTTTAGTCCTAATAAGCCTAATAGGGTAACCCTCTTTACTTATAACTACCTTAGTTACTAAGGAGTTACCTTACCTTTAACTTCTAATTACTAAAACTTTAAATTAATTATTTTTATAATATTATACTATAATAATTTCCTTTATTACTTTCTATATTACTTACTAATATTTTAAAAGCTATTTAAAAAGAATTATACTTAGGTACAACCTAGACTATTTAATAATAGTAAATATAGTAGTAATAGTAGGCCTTAGGGTAATAAGTAGCTAGAGTATAAGATATAGTAATATAAAGTAAGCTTAGGGGTAATAAAAACTTTAGAATAAGTAAGATTTAATTAATAAGTTAGGTTTAATTAAATTAAGTATTTAATATATTTAATAAAAAAAATTGAAAGCTTTTTATATTATGTAAATTTCTAGTATAAAAAAAGAGAGTTACTAGTATTTGTATTAGTATAATAAGTTAGGTTAATATAAACCTAGTATATTCTAATTAGCTATATCTAAGCTTACCTTAAATAGCTAGCTAGTATACTAAGTATATAACTATTATAAATAGGTTAGGGATATTAGAGTAAAAGATTAAGGAAGTCACGGCTTATTTAAAGGTATATAGTAATAAGTAATAGTCTTAATTCTTGCCCCCTTCTTTTTAATTTAGTAAGGGGTTTATATTTATATAATTATAAGTATTATATACCTCTAGGTTTTTACTATAAGTCTAGTAGTTATATATAGTAAATAACCTTATTATATAATATAAGTCTAATAAAAGCTTACTTATATAAATAAACCTTATTAGCTTAAGGTAATTTTATAGCTTTTTAGTCTTAATAAGGTAACCCTTTTTACTTATAACTATCTTAATTATAAAAGGTTCCCTTTATTTCCCTTAATTTAAATATTATAAATAAATCTAAAAATTTTTAATACTTTTAATTTATATATACTTCTTATAATACTTATACTATTATTATTTCTTAATTATTATTAAATTCTAATTTTTTTATTTTTTTAAACTTTTTTCTTTCTTATTTTTTAGTTTTATTACTATACCCTAGCTTGTTTTTAAAAAATTCTTTAATTATATTTCTAAAGAACTTATAAATTTATAAAGTTATAATAATATATTTATATATTCTTTAAGTTATTATAACTTTTTTATTTAATAAAGTACTTTTATTAATTTCCTTAGTGCTTATAAATAATAATTTCTTTTATAATATATAAAAAATCTTTTTTTATAAAAAAAAGTACTTATTATATTACTTTTAGTATACTTTTTAGATTTTCTTTATATAATTTTAGGTTTAAAATATAAAAAATATTATAAAGTCTTATACTTTATAAAAGCTTTATTTAGTAAGCTAACCTATAATTTCTAATTAACTTAATAATTTTATAAGGTCTTAAGTACTTTACTATAAACTTTTTACTTAGTTTTTATAAATTAATATTTTTTATAAATAAAAGAATATAATTTTTTATATTAAATTTTATTAGTATTTTTTTTTAATTATAATACTTAGCTTATATAGCTTATATATTTTATAAAAGCTTTTATATTTCTTTATATTTATATTATAGCTTTACTTTATATAACTTAGCTTATTTATTTATTATAATTATTATTCTCTTTATATATAATAAGCCTTTAAGTATAAAACCTTAAAGTACTTTAGTAAGGGATTTATAAAAAGAGCTATAATAGCTTATATTATATATAAATTATACTATTAGTAAAATGTCAACCTAATTAGTTTATTTAGTATTACTTAAGGCTTATAAATAATACTTAAGTAATTAGTTTATTTATTTAGTCTAACTATTTATTTAAAAGTAAAATATAGTACTTAATTAATACTTAGTTATAATATTATAGTAAAAGGTTTACTAAAAAAAGCTTATAAAAGTTATTTTATAATTAGTTATTATTAGGGGTTAATCTAGGGATACTAGAGTGAGAGACGCAAGGAGGTTATAGTAAACTAGAAGGTAGGTTATAATATATAACTATATTAATTCTTACTCCCTATTTATATATAGTAGAGGCCTCTAGTATATATATTATAGGTCATATGCTCTTAGCTAGGGCGCTAGTTAGGCGCTATAAGCTAGTATACTTATATATTATTTTTATTAGCCTAAGGTAACCTCTTTAGCCCTTTAGTTCTAATAAGGTAACCCTCTTTACTAGTAACTACCTTAGTTATAAAAAAGTTACCTTACCCTTAATTATTTAATTTAAAACCCTAAAATCTATTATTTTTATAGCTTTATTTCCCTAGCTAAAGGTAATATTATAGTTTCTTATTTATACCTTAAATAATTACTTTATAGTCCTAGTAGACTTATTACTTTAATTTTATAATAAATAATCTACTACTAATATTATTACTTAGTTAGGTTAAATATCCTACTTAATTATTACTATAGCCTTTTACTTATGCTTTTTATAGTTACTTTATAGTTATAGTAGTATTACTACTCTTATTTTTATTAATTTATATATTATTATAAAATTAGTTTTTTTATTATAGTCTTTTACTTATACTTTTTATAAGCATTATATAGTCTTTATAGTCTTGCTACTTTATTTTTATCTAGCTATATATTTATAATAACTAAGGGTTAAAGTAAACTTAATATAAGAAGTTATTTAATTAGCTACTTAGCTAAGCTTAAATTTACTACTTTTTTCTAAGGGATAAAACCCTTAAATTCCCTTTAAGCTTTATAGCTTTTTTCTTTTTTTTATTATTATTATTATTAGTAATATAAGTACTTTACTACTAGTATAAAACTTATTATAACTTTTCTTCTTGCTTTTTAATAACTTATAAGCTAATATAATATTATAATATAGAAAAGATTCCTTGCCTACTACTAATTATAAATTTTAGAATTTACTATATTTTTAAGTGCTTTGCTTATTAATACTATTATAACTATGCTTATAAAGTATATTATAGTTATAGCTAAGCCTAGGTAAGCTTTTTTTATTATACTATTAAATATACTACTAATTTGTTTTAAGTTATTATTATTATTACTATAGCTACTTACTTTATACCTAAGTCTTTTTTACTTAAAAATATAAGGTACCTAGCTCTTATAAAAAAACTATTTAGAAGCTAACTAATTTTTTAATTACTAGGTAAAAAGTAAAAGTAAGTGCTTTATTATAATATATTTATTATTTAATTACTTTATTTAATACCTTTATATAAGATTTATAAAATATATTTATTATACTAGCTTAAATAAGTAATATAAATATATAAGTCTTAATTACCTAACCTTACTATAATATTATTACTAATAAGCTTTAAATTATTTATAACTACTTTATTAATTTTTAATAATTTATATAAGGCTATTATTATATAATAAAATATATTATTAAAGACTTAGCCTTCCTTAGAGAAAGTAACTATAAGTATTACGATTACTTAATATTATTACTTATTTATTACTTATACTTTTATTTAAAATATTAGTAATAAAAGGTAATTACTTAAGTTATATATAATATATACTAGTAGTAATAAAAAGAAATATTATACTTAGTTTATTATAGTAAATACTATATATTTTCTAACTTTTTATAAGTATATTACTAGGTATACTATTAATTAAAATAAGCTATTATTACTAAGATAAAGTAAAAGAAAAAGGTAATACTTATTTATAAAAAGCTTACTTATATATATTAAATTAATTACTTCTTAAGTAAGCTTTTAATATACTCTTATAATATATAATATAAAGGTTTAGTAGGATATTATAAACTATTTATAGGTTTTAATAATATAATTTATAAGTATTACTTACTATTTACTAAGCTTATAAACTATTTACTAATTTATTTTAATAAGCTAATATAAGTACTATACTTACTACTAATACTAGTATAGTGTTACTTACTACCTTACTAAACTATATAAAGGAGAATATTATAAAAAGTATTATAAGAAATATTATAACTAATAATAAAAGAGATAAGTAGCTTATATATAGTATATATATTATATATATTTTTACTTATTTATTACTTAAATAAGGGAGAAAAATTTACTTAGTTACTTAATAATCTCTTAATATTATAGCTACTTAGTAGCTTCTTTATATAATATTCCTTACTTATACTCCTTTAAATACTATAAGCTTATAAATATAAAAAATATTATAAAGTTTTATACTTTATAAAAGGTATAAGTAATATAAAGTGTAATTATAGTAATTATACTTAGCCTATATATCTTAAAGATATTTTTATATTTCTTTATCTTTATATAGGTTTATTTATTTTAATTATATAGTTTATTTATACTTTAGTTAATACTTAGTTATAATATAGTAATAAAAGGTTTAATAAGAAAGGCTTATATATTATACTTTAATTAGTTATAATACCCTTTAATATAAAAAATCTTATATATTTAGTATATAATTATAATATAATAATAAAAGGTTTAATAAGGAAAGCTTATATATTATGCTTTTTATTATAATACTCTTAAAAGTAAAGTGACTTTTATATTATTAATATATAATTATAATATAATAATAAAAGGTTTAATAAGGAAAGCTTATATATTATACTATTTATTATAATACTCTTAAAGGTAAAGAGACCC
>SRQA01000560.1:0-20254 GCA_018360365.1 Claviceps citrina | reverse complement strand
TATTATTATTATTATTATTATTATTATTATTATTATTATTATTATTATTATTATTATTATTATTATTATTATTATTATTATTATTATTATTATTATTATTATTCACTAGTTAGCTCCCTAGGGGAGCTAATATCTAGAACTTCCACTACTAATTTACATGGGAAAAACTCTAGTATAAGGAGCAAAACTTATATACTTTTATTAAGCTATGTATAGTTTTTATTAGCCCGACGATGTCATATAGGTTTTCCTCCCTGCATAAGGGTTTTTCCTATGTGGATTAGTAGTAGGAATTCTAGGTATTAGCCCCCTAGGGAGCTAACTAGCGTATAATAATAATAATGATAATATATCTTATATGTCATAAGTTAAACCAGGGATATTAGAGTGAGAGATTAAGTAGGTTATAGTGTACTAGAAGGTAGGTCGTGATAGATAATAGTCTTAAGTTTTACCCTTTCTAATCTAGTAAAGGAATATATTTATATAGTTACAAGCATTACATACCTTACTATAAGTCTAGTAGTTATACGCTACTAATAACCTTATTATACACTATAAGATTATAGCGAATATGCCGCGATCTTGTTATATAATATAAGTCTAACAAAGGCACCCTTATGCTAATAAACCTTATTAACTAGAGGCACCCTGTTATAGGATAGTTTAGGGATACTAGAGTAAGAGGCTTAAGGAGCTTATATTAAACTAAAAGGTAGGTTATAGTATATAATAGTCTTAATTCTTACCCCCTTTTAAGCTAGTAGAGGTTTATATTTATATAGTTATAAGTATTATATACTTTTAGCTAGACTTACTATATAAATCTAGTAATTATATTACTAATAATTTTATTATATAATATAAGTCTAATGTAAGCATACTTATATAAATAAACCTTATTAGCCTAAGGTAACCTCTTAGCCTTTTAGTTCTAATAAAGTAACCTTCTTTATTAATAACTACTTTAATTACTAAAGAGTTACCTTATTCTTAACTTTTAATTACTAAGACTTTAAATAAATTATTTTTATAATATTATAACCTTTTATTTATGCTTTATATAGGTATTTTATAGTTTTAATAGTTTTACTACCCTTACTTTTCTTATTTTATAACTTACAAAAAATAATATATTACTAGCTTATATATTTTATAGTTTTTATAAGATTATTAATTTTATTATTGTTATTTTATAACTTAGAAAAGATAATTTATTATGAATACTATCATTTATTAGTTTTTTTTAAAGAATATACTTATATACTTTAAAATCTTAATAATTTCTTTATTATTATTTTTATTAATTTATATAATATTATAAAATTAGTTTTTATATTATATTTCTTTGCTTATACTTTTTATAAGTAATTTATAGTCTTTATAGTCTTATAGCTTTATTTTAATTAAATTATATATTTATAATAACTAAAGGTTAAAGTAAACTTAATATAAAAAAGTATTTAATTAGAAGCTTAGCTAAGCTTAGATTTACTACCCTTTTTAAGGAAATAAAACCCTTAAATTTCCCTTAAGCTTTATAGCTTTTTTCTTTCTTTTTTATTATTATTATTAGTAATATAAGTGCCTTATATTTATTATAAGGCTTATTATAACCCTTTTTCTTATTTTCTTATAATTTATAAGCTAATATAATATTATACAAAGTAAAAGAATTCTTTACTAATTATTATTAATTAAAAATTAAATTTATAATATTCTTAAATACCTTACTTACTAATATTATTATAACTTTACTTATAAAGTATATTATAGTTATAGCTAAGCTTAAGTAAGTAGTTTTATTCATATTATTAAGTATATTACTAATTCTTTTTAAATTATTATTATTATTATTATAAATACTTAATTTATACTTAAGTTTTTTTTAAAGTATAAAATACTTGACTTACATAAAAAAATAACCTAGTTACTAATAAATCTTTTTAATTATATAACTAAAAGTATTAGTAAGTTTATACTTTATTATAGTATATTTACTACTTTTTTATTATATTATTAATACTTATTTATTTTTAAAATTTATAAAATATATTTACTACATTACTTTAAATAAGTAATGTAAAATAATAAGTCTTAACTACCTAATATATAATAATATTATTATTAATAAACTTTAAAATATTTATAATTACTTTATTAGTCTTTATTATTAGATAAGCATTAGTTAAAGATACCTATAGGGTTATACATAACCGTAGGTAAAAGGGGTGTATATACAAGAGAGTTTTATTTAGTTATATTTAGGTCTAAGAGATAGCTAGCTAAGGGATTTATTATATGCCTCCTTTTATATATATTAAACTTTATATAGCCTTATATTTATATAATACTTTATTATATAGCTAATTATAATATATATACCCTTAGTTAGCTAAGTAAAGCTATATACTAAGTAAGGCTACTAAGGTTAACTTATAATATATATAATAATTTTAATACTAAAAATTCTTTCTTTTTATTATAAAAATTATGATAATTATATATAATTAAAAAAAGCCACTTAAGATGAATAAATCTTAAGTAAGGTTATTATAGCTTATAAATTTAAATTTATATATCTTGAATAATACCATAGTAATAATAAAAGTCTTAGCTATTTAGCTTTTTTATAAGTAATAATATAAGAAAGGTTTAAAAGTTATATATATAAAAAAAAATAAAACAAAAAGGAAAAAAAGTATATAATATTTAGTATTATAAGATTAATTAATATCTTATATATTAGATTAGTTTTATAATTATAATATATACTAAACCTAGCCTTTAAGCTAGATTATAACTTTATTATTATTAATAAAAGCCTTAAGTATATAATTTAGTAAGGATTTTATTATTATATTAGCTAGATTATTTTTCCTAATAATCTAGTAAATCTTAAAGATTTTATAGTATTTATATAACTACCTTAGGGCTATAATATTAATTATAAGACACTTTTCTTTTATAATACTAAGCTTAATAAGGTATTTATAAAGAAAGTAAGAGTTAGTATAAAATATTAAAGGGATATTAAGTAAAGAAAGCTAGGCTATAATTATATTTAAGGTTATAATAATTATATAAGCTATATTAATACCTTAAACTATACTATAAAGCTTAGAAACTAGTCTAATTTGAATAATATAATTAGACTTTATAAAGCTTTATATAATAATATTACTTTTAAATATAAACTTTATATTATTATTATAAAGAAAGCTTTTATTACTCGTTATAATAATATACCTTATTTATAAGTTATAATTATAGTAATTTATAAAGAAGCTATTAATAAAAATAAAAAGCTTTAAGGTTATAAAATTAAGTAATATATATATTAATTTATAGTTTACTTATTATATTTACTACTCAATTTACTTATTAAAGGCTTTAATATTAGTAGTATTAAATTATTACTTTTAAGTAGTAGTAAATAAGTTAAATAATACCTTAGGTTAGTATATTATTATGATATATACTTTATAAGCTTTTTACTTTTTATATTCCTTTTAAGTAGTTTTTAAAGAAAGGTTAATTAGCTTAAGCCTAAAGGCTTAACCTTTTTACTATAAATATATTATAAAATCTAGTAAAAGCATTAGCTTATAATTATTAAAAAGAAGTATATTATTTAGTATAAGCTTTTTTTAGGCTTTATAGTAAAATTAGCCTTAATTAATTAATTATTCTTATAGTTAAAGAAATATTAGTTATTAAGAATAAAAGTATTATTTATTTATATACTTATAATACTAAAAGTATTATTAAAAGTTATAATAAATATGTAAGAATTATATAAAAAGGTTATTATACTAAGTTTATTATAATAATATATAAAATATATTACTTACTAGTATATACTAGCTTTTATAATACTATAAAAAGTTTTAATTACTACTATAATTATACCTTAGAAATACTAGCTATTAATTTTTTTAGCGAGGTATATTAGTATTACATAATTAAAAGTAGTGTTTAACTATATATATACTTATATAATATTATAAATTTATATATAAATACCTTTTTTACTAAGTAAAGGGGTAAGGGCTATAATAAGCCTTTAGCTTATATATTAAATTATTAGGAATTATATTAAGATAGTCTTTTTACTAGTATTATTATAGCTTTAAATTATAAGGTAGGATTTCTTATATCGTTTATTAGTGCCTTTACCTTTAATCTCTCTTATAAAATAGCTTTTAAAAATATATTTTATATTATATTTATATAAGTTGAAGGGTTTAAAGTAAAAAACTATCATAAGCTAGCAAAGCCTTAATTTCCTTATAGTAAGAGAGCTTAAAAGGATTAATAAGGGTTATAATCTTTCCCTATTAGTATAAAATATATACTAGAATTATATTTACCTTTTCCTTAGTAAAGAGAAAGGCTATAATACTTTTATATATAAGAAATACTTTAAAAAATATAACCTTTATAAAGTCTTTATTAATTAAAAAGGTCTTTTATAAGTATTTATAGCCTCTCTTTATTTAATAAATTATAATCTTTTATAAACCTTATATAGCTTTATTTTGCTTTAGTATTATAGTAGGTACTAAGTCTTTAGTTAATTAGACTTTTTTATTAAGAAATCTAATTTTATAAGGCCTTTTATAACCTCTTTTTATAAGGGGGGTTTTACTAATATTAATTAGGATAGTATAGTTAGCGCCTTTATGAATATTATTAGCGCAAGCAGTAATATTACTACTATTATCTACATAAGTAGTAGTACTATTATTATTATAAGTCTTTAGGTCTATAAGATTAAGTAGTTTAATAATTTAAAAGGTGTCTTCCTTAAGGAATATATTATAAAAAAAGGGCTTAATAAATATAATACTAAATTAGGCTAGGCTATAAGGTATTTCTACTATATAAGTCTTTCCTTTTATAAATAAAAGCTTAAAAAGTCCTTACTAGCTATCCTTCTTATACTAAACCTAAATATCTAATTATAGTAGGAGGTTATAAGTTAAAAGGGTTATAGGTTTATTATAAAAAGCAAGAGTATTTTATACCTAATACCTTACTATAGCTTTATAGGCATTAAAAGTAGCCTTTTAAATAGCTTTAGTATATTATATAATTAAAAAAAAAGTAGTAAGTTATATAATAAGTATAAGTATATACTAAATATAAGAAGGGTTAGTATAAAGCTATTAAGGCTTATAGAATTATTTATAGCTTTTATAGCTATTTAAAGTATTTTATTTAGTAATAAGTAGTTTCCTAGCTTACTTTTAAAAATATTATAAGCTTTTTGAAGTAAGCTATAATATCTCTTAACTTTACTAATGCTATTATAAGATTTAATAATAACTTTATAAATATTAATAGCTAGGGATTAGGCATATTAATAGACTTCTACTAATATAAAGTTCTTTCTAGTATTATGAAATATTTAATTTAGTAGGCTAACATATGAATTTAGTAAAATTAAATAGTATTTTAAATATGTTTTATAGTTTACTTATTTAGATTTATAAAGTATATAGCTTAGAAAGTAATAGCTATATTAATAATATAAAAGACTAGCTTATTATTAATATAAAGGATATTTATAAAGATTTTATAGTTAAAGTTATAGTTTTTTTATAATATAAATTTAAACCTTTCTAGTCCCTTCTTTTTAAGTTAATACTACTTATAAAACCTTATAAGCTTAGTAAGGAGGTAAGGGTTAAATTTCTTATAAGCTTACTTTAAGATTTTTAATAGGCAAGCTATAAAAGGGTAGCTAAATTAGTAGTAAATTTAATAAAGCTCTTTTTTTATAAGGTAGAAAGTAACTACTAGTACAAGCTTTAAATATTACTATAAGTAACCTTATTATTAAGTTATAATAACTTTTTTATTCCCTTAAATTAATATATTTTATAAATTATTAAGCCGTATACTTATTTAATTTATATTTATAATATAATATAAAAAAAAGGTATTTATAAGTAAAATATAAAAGTTAATATCTTTAAGTATAATAAGTATATAAAAAATACTTTTAAAAAAAGCTTTTCTTACTTAAAAGCTAATTTTATATTACTTAGCCTTATTAATTTATAATTATAGTATTAAGTACTATAAAGCCTTAACCTAAGGTATCCTAGCTATTAAGACTCCTAATATACTAGTATTTAGTAAAATACTATAAAAAATCTTACTAAAATAATATAATTCTACTATATAATTAGTAGTAATTATATTATTAGTAATATTATTAGTAATATAAATATAGGGATCTCTCTTAGAGAAAGTATAGTATAAGGCTTTATAATAAAGGAAATTAATAATTTCTATACCTTTAAGCACTTTAAAAAATAATATAAAGGTCTTAAGGGTATAAGTAAGAAATTATAATATTATAAAAGTATTATTATTAAAAGTATTAAAGTTAAACTATTTTTAAAGGGTTAGGAAAAACTAAGTAATAGTAAAAGCTATTATAACTTTAGTTTTATAAATTATATTATAAATCTCCTTTTAAGTTAAGGTTATTAAGGTTAGAATTATATAATTCTTTAATATTAAGAAGGAATTACTATTACTTTTAGTTTATAAGCTTATTATAATATATTAGGAGATAGTTTTAATTAGATTTAATATTCTAATACTCTTAAGTAAAATACTTTATAAACTAGTATTTTCTTTTATTATATATAAAATATTATAAGGTTTTGTTTTATTTTATACCTCTTAAAGTATAGCTATAGCTTTAGCTAAACTTATAATTAATATAAAAAATAAGTAAGAATTATAGAGTCTTTTATTTTAAAGTCTTATATTATAAGGTTTTATTATACTAAAGGAATTTACTATATTTAAGGAATTTATTTTTCTTAGTAATTTTAATAAACTTCTTAATCTTAGTAATAAGGTTTTTATATATTAAGTAGTAATTATAAATAATATAGCTATATTTAGGGATATTATTAATAATAATAAGAAAAGTATTTTATATTTTTATATTATTAATATTAATTTCTTAAAAGCTATAATAAATCTTAAAAATTTAGTTAATAAAGGTATTAAGGGCTTTAGTTATAGTTTCCTTAGGGTTCTTAGCTATTACCTTATAAAGTATAATAATTCTTAAGTTTATTCAATAAACTTAGCTAGTATTCTAGGTTTTAAAGTATTTTTTAATAAATTATATTATTTTATTAAAAGTTATTCCTAGGCCTTAAATATAGTTTTTATAATATATAATTATATTACCCTTAAGTATTATAAAAAATGCCTTATAAAAAGTATTTTTAAGAATATTAAGCTAGTTATAAAAGGCAAGGAATATACTATATTTATTATAAAAGAAGTTATAAAGGTTTTTACTATACTTATTATTATTAAAGTAAACCTTATAAAGGTATATAATTTTCTTTATAATTACTACTAATAAATTAATTAGTTTTATAGGTTTCTTATATATTTCTTTAGTAGGTTTTTATGTCTTTAAAATGAGAAGTAATACTTTAGAAAGCAGTATCGGGGGAGGAGGGGGACCGCAACTTAGCAGAACTTACCCCTTACGCAAGAGTTAGATTAATTTTTAGCATATTTATATAATAGATTTAGAAGGAAGTAATATAAGAAGAGCAAGGGGCTAGACTAAGGCTAAAGGGGTTTATAACTTACTAGAAAACTACTAATATTAATAAGAAGGAAAAAGGGGTTAAAAACCTTAGGGAAACCTCCTTCTTTTATACCTAAAGGGTAGGGCTAGCTAGATTAGCTAGATTACTTAATTACTTACTAAACTACTTACTCTAACCTAAAGAGGAAATTATTATTAACTTACTAATTATATAAGGCTATTTATAAGTCCTAGACTAGACCCCCTACTTAGCTACTACTAGACTTTACTAAAACCTTTAAGTTATACTATTTTTTCTAGGTATACCTTTAATTTTTTATTTACTTACCTTACTTTTTTATTTATTTACTTTTACTAGCACTTAATAATACTATAAGGCTAAGCTACTAATACTTACTAATACTTAGGTAAGTAATAACTAATTATAAGTTTTTTATAAACCTAAACCTAAACCTTTTTTAAGGTAATTTTACTTTTTATATATACTTTTAGTAACTATTATTAGAACTTAGCTAGTAAGTAGTATACCTTTTTTTAAAATAAAAACCTTAGTAAACCTAATAAGGTTTGTATATAGCCTAATAAGTATATATAAGTTTTCCTCCTTATACTAAGGTTTTTCTTATGTAAATTAGTAGTAAAAGTTCTAGATATTAGCCCCCTAGGGAGCTAACTAGTGTACTATAATAATAATAATAATACTTTAGAAAGGTTTAAGGTAAAGTATAAAAGTTCTTATATAAACTCCCTTATAATTATAAAAGAAGGCAAAAAAGGGATTTATCTAAGAGAGTATATAGCTTCTTATATCTTTTCTTATATAGGAGAATAGTAATAACTTTAAATTATTTTTATAAGGAAGTAAATAGCTTTTATCTCTTTCTTTTATAAAAAGTTATATAGTTTAAGAGGGCTAAAAGGTTAGGAGGTCTAAAAGGGTAGGGTTCTTTAGTATTAATCTCCCTTATACTAATACTATAAGCCTTTTAGAAATAGGGCTCTTATTTGTAAAAATATAAATACCTTTATTATAAAGGAATGTTTGGAATTTTTAAAGGGATTATAGTAGACTTACCTTAGTTTTTTACTAATTCTTAGTAGTTTATTACTAAAATATAACCGTAAAGTTATTTTAAAAAATAATATTATATTTATTATTAAGTATAGCCTTATAAATAAAGTAGGTTATCCTTCTAGTAATATCTTAGGGTAAAGCTAGGTATAAGCTAACTTAGTTATAATTATAAATATATAAATTTAGACTTACTAAACATTTAAAGCCTTTAATAAATTAGAGGAATTTAGGGATATTCTCTAAAGAGGTATTATTAGCTAGATTTATTATCTTATTAGGGAATTAATTAGTAACTTAGCTAGTAAATTTATATTAAGCGTTTATTATAGTATTTTGCTTCCTTACTAGTAAAGGAAATCTCTATAAGGGATATTAAGGTTCTTATAGCTAACAAGGGGTTTTCTAGCTTAATTATAATAAATTATAATAATTTAAGAAATTAAGCCTAATTATAAGATTTAGTTAATAAATTAGGGATTTATTTCTAAACTATTAAGACCTAGCTATATTAAAAAAATACTGCTTTGCTTTTTAATATAAAATACTTACTAAGGTAAATACTTTGCCTTTTTTGTAATAATCTTTACTAATTTATAGTCTTTTAACTACTAATTAGTATTAGATAAGTATAGGTTAAAGATACCTATAAGGTTATATATAACTATAAGTAAAAGGGGTGTATATATAAAAGGGTTTTATTTAGTTATATTTAGGTTTAAGAAGGAGCTAGCTAAAGGATTTATTATATTCCTCCTTTTATATATATTAAACTCTACATAGCCTTATATTTACATAGTAGTTTATTATATAGCTAATTATGACCCGTGCACCCTTAGTTAGCTAGGCAGAGCCGTGCGCTAAGCGAGGCTGCTAAGGTTAACCCGTAATGTGTGCAATAATTCCGACAATAATATATATTAATAATAATAAGAAACAATATTATACTTAATTTAATAATAATAAATACTATATATTTTTTGTCTTTTTATAAGTATATTACTAAACATATAACTAATTAAAATAATATAAGCTATTATTTATAAAATAAAGTAAAAAAAAGGTAATATTTATTTAAAAAAAACTTACTTATATAAATTAAGTTAACTACTTTTTAAATAAGCTTTTAATATACTTTTATAGTATATAATATAAAGGTTTGGTAAAATATTATAAATTACTTATATATTTTAATAATAATATTTATAAGTATTTTATTATTTATTATTCTTATAAACTATTTACTAATTTATATTAATAGTTTAGTATAAATACTATACTTACTCTTAATACTAGTATACTATTACTTATTACTTTATTAAACTTTATAAAATATTATTATAAACTTTTTATATCTAATAATAAAAATAAATAGCTTAAATATAGTATATATATTATATATACTTTTACTTTATACTTAACTTTACTTTACTTTACTTAAATAAGAATTTTACTAAGTTAATTAAATATTTCTAAATATATTTATTACTTAGTAGCTTCTTTTTATAATAGTTCTTAATTATATTTTGAATCTTAAAAATATAAAAATATGAAAAATCTTATAAAATCTTATACTTTATAAAAATTATAAGTAATATAATATATAATTATAATAATTAACTTAGCTTATATAATTTAATAAAGGTTTTACTTTTTTTTATCTTTATAAAGGTTTATTTATTTATTTTAAATAAGCTTATATATAAAGCATATATAGTTAGTGCTTAGTTATAATATAATAATCAACGTTTTAATAAGAAAGCTTATATATATTATAATTTAAATAATTATAATACCTTCTAGAATAAAAAACTTTATATAATAAATACTTAGTTATAATATAGTTTTAAAGAGTTTAATAAAGGGTTTAGATATATTATACTTTAGTTTAATTATAAGACTTGTCAAAATAAAAATCTTTATATAATAAATACTAAGTTATATTACAATAATAAAAGGTTTATTATTTTATTTTAATTAATTATTTATTCTCTTTAATAAATAGTTTTCAAAATTTATATACTTAGCTAATACTAAATTATAGTATAGTCATAATAAATTTAATAAAAGAGCTTATATATATTATACTATAATTAAGTAATACGTTTAAAAATAAAAACTTATACTTTAATAGCTAAAAGCTTTATTAATATAAATAAATAATATATTAACTTTAAATATAGTTTTTAAAAAGAAAATATTTATTTTTATTTTATAACTAACTTAGGGGCTATTATATAGGCTTTTACTAAGCTTTCTTTAAAAAAACTACTAAATAAGAAAACTTTTTTAGTAAGAGTATTATAATGTTTTAAAAAAGTTACTTATATATATTACTTAGTAAGGGGTTTATTAGGTACCTTTCTTATAAAAGGTAAGAAAGTAATAATAGCTAATATTTTCTTAATTTTAAAGAGTTTAAAGCTTAAATACTTTGATTGAAATTTAAACTAAAAATAAAAAACTTATAATAAAAGTATAAATAATAATTAATATTTTTTTTTAGTTAGAAATAGTTTAAAGCTTATAAGTATTATTATATAATACACTAGTTAGCTCCCTAGGGGGCTAATATCTAGAACTTCTACTACTAATCTATATAAGAAAAACCCTAGTGTAGGGAGGAAAACCTATATATACTTATTAGGCCACGCGCAGACTTTATTAAGTTTACTAAGGTTTTTATTATAAAAAAAAGTATACTATCTACTAGCTAAGTCCTAGTAATAATTACTAAAAGTATATGTTGATTCGTACACAGGCGAATTAATAACAAAGGTACAAGAAATAATAAGCAATGCGCGCGCAAAAGGAAGTACTAGGATTCTGGTTGACGTTATTAATCTTACTATCTAGCTAGCTAAGTGGGAGGCCTTTTGGTGGTTTTTGTAATGCGTAAAGTTATGGGTTATATAACTAGCGCACTAGCCACCTATCCAAGGCAAGCTTAGATGCGGCTAATTAGGATACGCTAGGCCCACGTTAACCTAACCTGTTGTGTTAATATTAACACTAGCACTCTTCTCTTTTTATGCTAGAAATTAATATAACATAAAGAGCCTCTAATCCCTCCCTGCTAAATATATTAAACACTTAGCTAATTAAATCTAATCCCTTAATTAGATTTTTATATAAAGTAATAAAGGAAATAGTAATAGTTATTATAATATAATAGGTACTAATTAGTATAACCCTAATATCCCTAAAACACACATAACACACTATAGTTATAGCTAAAGAAATAAATGTGGAAGTTATTATAATTATATATATTATAACGCTACTGCTTAAGATTTATAACTCTTAATAGGGTAGTTACTATTATAAAGATTAAAGTATATATGCTTTTTATAATAACTCTTATAATAACCCTTCTATTAGGTCTTATGCTACTTTTTTTACCTAACCTTCTATCCTAATTATAATCTTATTTATATTAATAAGGGTCTTAAGCACTTAGTTTAGTAAAGTCTTTATTATTATATTAGCTAGGTTATCTTTACTATTAATCTAGCGGATTTTGAAGATTTCTCTACGTTTATATAATTGCTAAAGAGCTATAATATTAATTATTAATTACTTCTCTTTAGTAGTACTAAGCTTAATAAGGCATTTATATAGCGAATTTAAATTTATATATAGGATTATTAGAATTTTAGGCAAATTAAGCTAGTCTGTGATTATCTTAATAGTTATGCTAATTATGTAGGCTATATTAGCACCTTAAACTATACTATATAATTTAGAAGCGAGGGCACTATGTGTAATATGCTTGCACTTTATTAAGCTATATGTAATAATATTACCTTTTATTATGAATTAAGCCTTATTAAAGTCCTTGTTTCTGATTGTAATAAGGTATCTAATCTAAGAGCTAAAGTCTTTGTTATTTGTAAAGGATTTATTAATAAAGATAAAGAGATTCGCTCTTTTAAGGTTAATTAGGATATAACGCAGCCCTTAATCTAGGTAATCTATCTGTTACTAAAGCCTTTTGTTAAGGAATTTAATATCCTTATCTATAAGATCTTGCCTTTATGCTATAGAAGAGAGGTTAAAGGTAGCTTTAGGTTAATAAATTATGGTAATATACACTCTACAAGCTCTTTATTAATAATATTCCTCCTAGCGCTTCTCTAGATCTTTATTAATAAGTTAAAGCTTGCTAATTTGCCCTTTTTAGCAAAGAGAAACGGAGGAATTAGCATTAAGGGTAAGCTTATAACTATTAAAGATTAAAGGGTGGTTTATTATAAGCTTCTCCTTTAGCTTAGCAAGGAATTTAGCGGCTTATAGTTTGTTTTCTTTTTAATTAGAAAATAGTTAATTAGCTAAGATAAGGGTATTATTAGTCTGCATGCCTATAATGCTAAATTTATTTATAAAGCTGCTAATAAGGAGGCAAGGGTTATATGTAAAAGGCATTATAAATAACTTCTTATAATAATACTTCTAGTATATTACCTACTAGTGCGTGCTAGCCTTAGGGATTCTATAGAGAGGCTTAATAATCACTATAATTATGCTAGGAGGATGCTAATCTCTAACTTCTTTAGGCAATTAGCATAGGATCTTGTGGTTAAGGCTTGTAATAGATTAAACATAGGCTTATATAATATCTTTTAGCTTAATAGAGATATCCCTCTTCGCAAGTAAAGGAGCTAAAGTTATAATTAACTATTAACTTGCCTATTAAATTATAGGAGCCTAGGTTAAGATTATTTGCTTGCTAGTATTATTATAAGCTTACACTATAAGTTATAATTTTTTATACGGTGCTAGGGTGCCTTTGCCTTTAATTTTATCTACAAAATAGCTGTTAAAAATGTGTTATATACTGTGTTTTTTAGTGTTATAAATCTTAAGTTAGAAGACTTTTTACTAAAGTAAAGCGTTAAGTTCCTTCTACTAGGATGCCTTAAAAGGTGCTCCTATAGTCTTCATAATGCCTTGCTAGCGGAGTTAATAAGCAAGGGTAAGATCTCCTTCTTCTTTTATAGTAAAAAACGCTTTAGCAAGCAAAGTGCCTTAAAGTATTAATTTCTTAAAGTCTTAGTTAATTAGAGGGGTTTTTTATAGTCTGCCTCTGCCTTGCTTAATAGGCTGCCTTTTAATATTATTTTTATTAGGAAGGTTAAAGGTAACTCTCTTTATTAGTTTGCGTAGTTAGTTATTATAATTCTCTTTATTCTTATTAGTAGGTGGAGGAGAAAGGGTCTCTTTATTAGCTATAATCTCTAGATTGCCTAGATTATGTAGGAATAGCTTTATAATAATAGATTTAAATTTTATTAGTCCTAAAGGCATCTTTATTATATAGGTTATGCCTTCTATAGCTAAGAGTCTGTAAGAACCTTACTAACTACCTTTCTTGTGCTAGACCTATACCTTAGATTATAGCAGGATTTAGTAGGTTAGGAGAGTGTTAGGCCTATTATAGCAGGCAAGGGCATTACTAATCTAGCGCTTTGCGAGCAATTTATAGGCTTTAAAGGTAGCTTTACGGATTGCTTTAGCGTGTTAAATAATAGAAAACGCTAGTAGTAAATCCTATAATAGTTATAGATATGCCCTAAATATAAGGAGTGTTAGAACAAGGCTATTTAGGCTAGCAGAGTTATTAATAGCTTTTATAGCTATTTAAAGAAGGTGGTCTTGCTATATATAGTCTCTGAGTTTGCTTTTAATAATACTATACGCATATTAGAGGGGAGCGTGATATCTTTTAACCTTTCTAACGCTATTATAAGCTTCTATAGGGACCTTATTAACTTTAATTACTAACCCTTAGGCGTATTAACAGAATTTAGCTAATGTAAAGTTCTTTCTAGTATTATAAACAATCTATTTAGGCAGTCTAAGATAACTATTAATCTAATAAGCTTTAATAGTGTCCTAAACGTCTCTAGTAATTTACTTCCTTAATTTAAGAAAATAGGTAGCTTAGAAAGCTATAGCGGAATCTATAATATAAAGGACTAGCTTGCTGTTAATTTAGAGGATATTAATAATAATCTTATAATTAAACTTATAGTTATCTTTTAAAGTAAACTTAAATTAGCTAGGGCTCTTGCTATAAAGTTAATACTACTCGCAGAAACTAGTAATCTTTTGCAGGATCTTTAGGTTAAATTCCTCACTAGCTTTATAGAGAACCTTTTGTAGTCTTCTAATTAAAGGGTAACTAAAATATTAATAAAGCTACTAAAGTTATATTTCTATAAGGAAGAAGGCAACCACTATAGTTAGCTTAAGATCCCACTATAGATAACCCTATTGTTAGGTTATAGGGATTTTTTTTATGCATTAAATTAGCAGGTTCCTTAGGTTATTAAGCTTTATATTTATATAGTTTATATTAGTAATTAAGAATAAGAAGGGTGTTGCTATTAGTAGTATATAGAATTTAATCTCTCTAAGCACTATAGGAACCTTTAAAGAACCTAGTAATAATGCTTTTCTAGCGCTAAAGGCAACATTATGTTAACTTATAGATTAGTTAATTTATAGCAAGGGAAATAGGCGTAAAAGGGCTTAGGCTTAAGTAATGCTAACTATAGAAACTCCTATAGTGCTAGTGTTAGGAAGGATGCCTCTAAAAGTCTTTTCTAAATAGTATGCTTTAGTAAGGAAAATATTATTAAACTAAGGCTCTTTATAGGGATTACTATAGTAAAGGGTGTGTTTAAATAACTAGTCTTAAAGTATCTTAAGCACCTTACTACTATTAGGGATCTCTATTAAAAGTGTTAACCTTTATAATACTATAGTAAGGAATTATAAAGGACCCGCAGGAGGATTAGGGTAGTTATCCTTTTTAGTCTTATCTAATAAAGCTATTATTGCCTTAGTCTTAAGAATTAATTACTTAAGGTTATTAGGATTACTACTATTATTATCCTTGCCCTTAATATAAGCAAGGAATTACTACTACTTCTGCTTTGTTAGCCTGCTATAATAGAATTTAGATTAATTCTAACGCCTTTGTAATACCTTACGTTCTTTAGCAAAGTGCTTTGTAGACTAGCACCCTTGCTTCTTATAGATAAAGCAGCGGCCCTTATAATAAATAAAGGGCCTGCGTTATTGCTATTAGAAGTTATAATTCTTCCTATAGTAATAATTAGTATAAAACATAGTATCTAAGTTAACTTTAGCCTCTTTTTAATAGAATGCACTACGCTTAGTAGTATTTCTTTTAGCTTGCTTTACTTTAATACTTTTCTAGAGCTTTAATGTTAGGTTCTTGTATATAAAGGGGCTATTATAGGCTATAAGGCTATATTTAGGGATATTATTAACGGCGGCGAGAAGCGTGTTTTGTATATTAATCTTATTATTTATATAGCCTCTAGTCCTATAATAAAGAGAAATAATCTTGTTAGAGAGGAGGTTAAGGGCCTTAAGCATGCTCTTTTTAGGGTTTTCTCTTATTACCTTATATAGCGTAATTGTGCGGAGGTTATTATAATAAAGCTAAGTAGTGTTAATAGTTTTAAAGCAGTTTTTAATAGATTTAACTATTTAGGTAAAAGTTATGCCTTTGCTAAGGAGAAAGTCCTTATAATATATTAAAGCTTTTTCTTTAAGTATTATAGGAAATGCCTTGTAAAAGAGGGACTTTAGGAGGTTAATTTGCTTATAAAGGGCTTAGAAGGTCTTTAGCTTATTATTAAAGAAGTTATATATCTCTTTACTATACTTTTCCTTATTAGAGTAAATCTTATAAAAGTTTATAATCTTCTGTAATACTATTACTAGATCTAATTCTATTAAGGAGTAAAGTAAAGGATAAAAATACTTATAAGATCTCTAATAATTAAGGTTATTATTAGGTATAGTGGTATATTACTACTATTCTTATTAAGGAACATTTCCCTTAGGCCTTTATTATAGTAGTAAATCCTGTATCTAAGCTGCTTTAATGCCTAGGTCTAGAACTAACCCTTAGGGCTATTGTTAAGTAGGCTTATAAGATCTCTTATTAAAGTTAGGAAGGCCTAGGGGAGCTAACTAAATAGTTAGCACTAAATTTAAGGCCTGCCCTAGGTCTTAGAAGTTCTTATAAGTCCTCCTGTTAAAGTTAGGAAGGCCTAGGGAAGCTAACTATTATATTAGCTCTTGCCCTAAGCCTTAGGGAGGCCTATAAGGTGCTGCTCTTATAGCATATAAATATCTCTACTAATCCGCTATATTAACTATAGTAGGAGGTTAGTTTAGTCTATAGAAGCTCCTAGTAGGGCTAGGAGAAGTAAGGGAAATATTACTTAGTCCTTGCTAAGGGTTAAGCTAACTCCCCTAGTAGTAGTAATTTTCTAGATTCTATAAAAGCTTATAATTAGCTATAGGGTTATAACTTATTATAGGATTTAATACTACTAGCTAGTATTATAAGGATTTAGGGAGCTTAATCTTATAGGGTGTTTAGGGGGGTCCCCTATAACCTTATTAATTCCTAGGTTATACTATAGGAAAGGTAGTTAAAGTAAATAGAGGAAGAGAGGAATTCCTTATAAGGTAAAGATATAAATAATTCTTTAGTGCTACTCTTTGCTATGTCTAGGAAGGTAATTCCTAAAGCTATTAATATAGGGTGCTATAGTAAGAGGGAGGATAGTTACTATGCCTACTTACTAGAGAATATAATCTTAATTATAAGGGATGTAATAACTCTTTATTAGGATCCCTTAGTCTAGTCTTAGCTTATATTACTATTATAAGCTTGCTAGTAATAGATAATTAGTTTAATAGGAAGTAAATATTATGTTTTTACAGGAAGTTATAAAAAACGCAAATAACTTTAGTATTTCTATGTTTAAAGGCTTCTTTAGTTTAGTTTGTAAATTAGTCTCTAAGCTTCTGCTAAAGGAGCTTACTAGAGAGGTCTTTAGTCTTAGCTTTTATAATAAAGAAAGCGATTTAGCTATATATTTTAGCACTTATAGCCTTGCTAAGATTAAAATCTAATGGGTTAAGCTTATGCTAGTCTACTATAATTACTCTTCTATGTGTTAATAGGATCTAAGGGAGCTTTAGGATCTTATTGTTAAGATTAATAGATTAGGGGCTTTGTTTACCTATAAATATGTGTTGTATTTAGTAGTAAAGAGAATAGAAATTTAATAGAAAAATAGTAAAGCAGGTGGTAGGGCAGGTGAAAGGGTGGAAATCTGTAGTAGTTGTTAGTCTAGACTAATAGATTTAATTAAATTAAGGGCTTAATGAATCTTGTGATAGATAAGAGATGTGATAATTCCTCTAATAGGCGTTTAAGGCTAGAAAGAGGAAAAATCGTACCTGTTAAAGTAAGCAGCACAGTGCTGTGGTAATGTTAGGACCAGAAAGCCACGAGGTTGCCTTAGGCCAACAGGATCCATTTGCACGAGCAAGCCTCTGTTAGGTTCGCGTTATATAACAAGGTTATTCGCTGCGTATAAGCGCTAGACTTGTGGCGAGGTATAACCGCTAGACTTATAGTAAGGACTAGAGGCATATAATACTTGTGATTATATAGGCACAGACCTCTAACTAGATTAGATAGAAGGGGGCAAGAATTAAGACTATTACCTATTACTATATACCTTTAAATAAGCTATAACTTCCTTAATCTCTTACTCTAATATCCCTAACCTATTTATAATAATTTTAATTCTTTTATTTATATTAGACTATTAGATTAAGAAAGTTATTATGGTTTAGACTTATAACTTAATGCGCAATAGCAGCAAAGTCGCTAAAGAAGGCACTAAATTTACGCAAAGACCTATAGCTATACCTAGAGCTAGCATTATATCCGGATTACTACTATAACTTATTATACCCTCTAGTTAGCAAGAGCCTGTGGTAGCTATAGAAGATACCCCTATTAGTAATAATTATAATACTAAAATCTTAGCGCTCTAAGAGCGTATTAATTAAGCAAGGAAGAAGTAGTAACTTTAAAAACTCTAAGAACTTATATATAATATTAATAATAAAGAATTACTAGAGGAGAATATATTTATAGCTCCTATTACACCTGCTGCGTATTATCTATAGTAAACCTTCACATAAGCTTCTCTTAAGCAGCCTTCTTATAGTAGCTAGAATACCCTTTAATTAAAGACTTTTATTAGTAATTACAAAGCATAATTTATAATAAATCCTTATTAATTCGCTACTAACTTTGCAAAGGTCCTATATACTAGCACCTGCCTCACTAGTACTACAAAGTAACATTAGGCTACGGGAGAAAAAATTTATAAGAATTACATTAAAAATCCCCTCTTATAGACTAACTTTTGTAACTAGCTTAAAGGAGGCCTAGATAATTAAGAGAGCTATTCCCTTAGCACGTGGTTAAAGCTTATTAGCTTTAAATAAGCAAATTATACTAACTTTAAAAGATTCCTTAAAAAATAGGAACAAACCTACGCTAAACTCCCTTCTTAATTAAACATAGAGAATAAAATAGGCCTTTTTTAAACAGGCCTTAACCGCGGCTTAAAGACATATCTAATTAGTAGCGCATAAGCAGTAGATTAGTATAAACTTATTAGCAAATATATCTCTTATTATAAATCTAATAGTAATAGAGGTAACTATAATAATTCTTCTAGGTATAATAAGAGGAAAACTTAGGCAGACTCTTTAGAGAGAGAAACTTTACTAAACCTAAAAAGAAAGAGCAGTAACTAACTAAGTACTTTATAGCAAAGCTAGGAAAAGGAGGCTATATATTATAAGTATAAAAAGAAGGGCTATATAAGACTAAATTACCTAGAACCTAACTATAGTATTTATAAGAAAAGTAGCTACACTACTGCTACACATAAAAGTAACCGCTTTAATCTAGTAACCTATCTAAACACTACTAGACCTAATATAAAGGAGAAAAAGCCTTATGCCTAGGAAAGCGCCCTAGCTTTAGGGACTAATATAAGATTTTATATTAAAGCATCCCTAAGGCTAGGAAACTGCTAGGTTATAGTAAAGTTAGCGCTAGCTAATACTAATGCTATTTATTCTATTATTTATCCTAAGTTACTAATAGAAATAAATTAGAAAAAGGTAAGAAGGAGTAATTTACTAATAAAATTAGCAAATACACTACTAGAATACTATAGCATACTTAATATACTTTACAAAGTATTTAATAGTATAGGTCGCAAAAAGATCTATTATATAAGCTGCTACATAGCTAAGACTTTAGAAGACCTTCTTCTAGGAATAGATTAGTTTAGAAATAAAGATCTACGTGTGTTATTATAGTATATACAAGAATAGATTTTCCTTATTATAAGATAATATATTAAAGTTATTACATTAATAAAGCAACTATATAAAGAGATAAAAGAGTTATTTATAATACTAGTGCTTAGCGCTAGATTCCTAAAAGGAACAGACCTTAAAGACCTAAGTATACCTAAGAAGAAACTAAGTAGCAAGACACCCGCAAAGAAGCTGCCTAAGTATTATGCAGATTTTGCAGACATATTTAACCTTAAAAAGGCAGCTTTATTACCCTCCTTAGAAGGTTATATACATTTAATTAAAATTAAAGGAGACTAAAGACCCCTATAGGGTCTAATATATAACCTTAT
>SRQA01000056.1:0-45507 GCA_018360365.1 Claviceps citrina | reverse complement strand
CGCCGCCGCCGCCTCGTGGTCGCTCTCGGAATCATCATCCTCGTCGCTCTCGTCCTCGGCCGCTACGTCCTGGTCGTAAAAGTCGGGCAGCGGATCCGTAATGTCCTTGAGGTCCAGCTCGGGCGGCGTGCTGCCAAAGTCGAAGCCGTGGACGTTGACCGATCGGATGAAGCGCGGCAGCGGCACGGCTTGGAACTTGTCGTGGATGAAGGACCGGATGCGCTCGGCCAGCGCGTCGCCGTCTGGACCGCTGGTGAGCGTTTCCCAGCTGAGATCAATGGACATGGCGATGCATGAGGACGTGGGGGGGGATCTCTCAGAGTGTGAGACGAGGATGGAGTTGGAGTCGAGGCTCTCCTCGCCAACCAGCGTTGGGGTTCCACTCACTCACCTCACTCACGAATTTACTCCTCACGTATTTACTCACGTATTTACTCGCGTATTTACTTACTTGCTTATTTTTTTTAATTTATTCACTCACACACTCACACACTCACACATTCACTCATATCATCAAACTCGCACCATCAAACGCAAAACAACCCCAACACACTCCCTCGCACTCCTCATCCAGCACGCTCAAAACCCGAAACACACACGTGGTATATTCATCTCTCTCAGCAACGCCCATCAGGTCTCCTGGCCTCCAAATCCGCATCGTAGTCCTTGTGCCCAGGTCCTCCCCTCACGATTCGCCCACAAAAGAAGAAGAAGAAGAAGAAGAAAAAGAGGATCAGGAAGTTAGAGAAGAAGAAGAAGAAGACAAAGAAAAGAAGAACGGACAGGCTTTTTTGACATGTGTATGCGCTAAACTGTTTTTTAAAAGGTTTTTGTGTTTATTTGTTTTTTCCCCTCTTCGTTTCGTGACATCGCATCGCCCATCTCTCCTCCGCCCATCCCAGAAAACTCCAAAACATCTCGTCACCACCAGACACTCCAGTCGCAGCCCGCCGCTGCACGTTACATCTCTAGAGGGGTGTTTCGGGCTCTTCGAACCGAGCGTGAACATAGTTTGTCGACAGTTGGGGATTGTTGAACAAGTGCCAGCAATTAGGGGCTTGCAAGATGTACCTTTTTTCGTTTCTCCTGGCATTAGCATCCAAAACATTCCTTCTCTCACGTAAGGCGTCAAGGCCAAAAAAGACGCTCTCACCTAGCCATGGCCTCTCTGAAGCGAGACTTGTATTCCTTGGGACTCGTCACGGTCGGCCGGTTCCTCCCCCCGCCGGCAAACCCACGATCCTTGATCCAACTCTCCAGCTTCTTGTCCCAAGTATACGTCCTGATGCAGTCGATGATGCCCACCACGAGCTCCTTCCTCTCCTCGTCCACGGCAATCATCAGCGAGTAGTCCATGACGTTTTGTCGCGCCAGGAAGAGCGTGTCATTCCAGACCGACGCCCTAAGCAGTTTCTTGGAATGTTCCCGCGCGAACAGCGGGGATTCGTAAATGTACTCGACCATGTTTTCGTCCAGCAAGACTTCGTTCTGCTCGCCCGTCGACTGGATCTTGCGGTTGCGCATGGATCCCTTGAGGTCAAAGATGCGTGTCGGGGAGCGGTCGTAGAACAGGTTCTCCGTGACCAGGAGATCGAGCTTGATGTCAATGCCGGTGCTTGGATTCTTGATGATGACTTGGAAGAAGCCCAGCATCTTGGCAATCACCGAGGGCAAGTCATGGAACAACGCTTCAGCCATGATACTAAAATAGCTAGGCGCAAAGCGCAAGAATGCTGATGTTTCTATCGGAGATAGGCTCTTTTTCCATTCATGTCATGTCAGCCGTCTACTGCAGGGAGGCAAAAAGATCGAGAACAAGAAAGGGAGCAAAAAGAAGTGCACAACGCTTCTTACCTTGAGAATGAGTCTATCGTCCAACGTCTTGAGAAAGACCGACTTGGTCTTGCCGCCTCTCGAATCCCACTTGAGGCAACGAGAAAGGCACTCGATGATCCGTTCAGCCACTCCACACTTCCGCCTGAGGGCATCAAACTGCTCAGCATAGAATATCTTGCACGTCATCATCGCCGCACCCTCTTTGAACTGGTACTTCAGATGAGTGCCCGTGGCCCGCAGCAGGCTCTTTTCCAACCACGTCTCGTCGGCCATCAAGTCGCTGGCGTCAGACGCGGGCGGCGACTTGAATTCCCCATCGCTCGTCCCTCCCACCTCGCGCTGCATGACCTCCTGGGCCTCCCTCCTGATGGTCGACAGCTTGGTTTGGTAATCGTCACTGCTGAGAGCCAGTGCGATGACGGAGCTGGGCTCGTCCTCCCGCACAATAATGTCTGAATCGACAAAGATGTGGTCGGTCGGGTTCACGGGGTACTCCAGCGGTGGCCATCCACTGGCGGAAGTCTCTGCCCAGAAGTTGGTCAGATACTTCATCAGGCTCGTCTTCTGGTGCTTTGGGAGTTCCAGCGGAATCTCGGTGCTCGGTTCCAGTGCCTCGGCTAGTTCTTGGATATCAGGCAGGAACTCATCCGCAATGGACGACTCCAGATCACTGTTGGCGCCCTCATCGTCCGACGTCGCCTGGCTGACTTCACCTTCCGGGACGGGGTCCTGTTCAGGCTTGGCGGCTTCATCTTCGGGCCCGACGCTTCCCAAACTCGCCTCCAGCGGGGTGTGCATCTGCGTGACGGGGTCTGATTTGGAGAAGCCGACTTCGACGTCCTCCCCTGCCGGCGTCTCGATTTGGTCTTGTTCACCATCTCGTCCGGCCAGCTGCTCGTTGGACAGGCTGTGCTCTTCAAAGGCTTCTGCAACGTCATCATAAACCTGTACAATAGCCTTGGTGACCGTCCTGGGAAGCCTGGCTCGTGGCTGTCGAAGGCTTGCGGCTCTCTCCTTTCGGTCTCGGATGCGCTCCTTCTCAAACTCACGGCTCAACTGCTCAAAGTGGCGTGCTAGTGTCGACACTTTGGATTCCTTCCTCTTGTGGGTCAGGCGCGGGATGCTGGATGCAGCATTCTTGCCGCGGTTTTTCAACGCAGTCAACCCCAGTCGATCCGACAGCTTCTTGTCCACTCTGATGGATCCCTCCGGCGGTTCTCCCATCAGACCTTCCGGGCCTGCTGCTGCAGGTCTGCCCTCCTTCACCGTTTGGGTTTTGGCCGTGGCTGAGGAGTGCGACCTGGACAGCGCCCGAGCAGGCTGGGTCAATGCTCTGGTCAAGGGCGGTGCGACGTTGGATCCCGATGTGCGGCCGAGTCCGCGAACCGGTGCTGGTTTGAGCAATGTCACCGTGTCCTCCTTGCCTTGCAGCGCTTGCTCTCGACGCATTTGATTCACTCTTTCCGACAACGATTGGCCAGGCATCGACGTGTCGGTCGGGCTGCGAGCCGCTCCTGCTCCTGTCGGCGAGATTGGTGGTCGAGCTAGTGTCGGACTCGGAGCGGTGGGAATCCTAGATGTCGTTTCGGATTCGACGGAGCCCTGAGGTATCACGGCCGATGTTGCTTTCAACTCTTCGAATCCGGTCAAGTCCAGCCCTTCGACCCGTCCAATAGCACCCTCGGCCGGAACGTACACCTTTTCGTCTTCCTCGTCGAGCTTCTCAGGCAAAGCTTCTAAAGAGGCTGCACTCGCCTCCGTGACCGCATCAGCGGTACACTCGGCGGGTTGGGTGCTCTTTTCAGCAGCTTCGGTGCACGTTTGAGAGGGCCGCTCATCGCCATCCGCGGCAGATCCAAGCCCGTCATTTGACGCAAGCGATTCTTTGGAGTCATTGTCAGTGAATATCTTCTTGAGCTGCATCATCGTGATTTGACGCATGTCGCGGTCTCCCAGAAAGTCGGCCTCGAACTTTGCAAAAGCCTGATCCCACTCGCCAGCCTTCTCCAGCATTTCGCGCACAAGTTTGTTGAAGGGAACCACCTCGTAGTATTTGGACTCGACGTAGGTGCGTTGCATCTGGCGTATAATCGCTGGCTGTTCGTCCTGCGTCTTTTTCATCAGTCTTTCCACTTCTGCCTTGCACAAGTCCGCCTTCTCCGGCAGAAGACTCTGCGTCCGAATGCTCTTCAATCTAGCTCGCACCGAGGTCATGAATTTGGCCCAGCGTTCCTCCATTTTGTTGTAGATTTCATTCTTGAGCTTCAAGTCGTTCGCCACCTTCCAGGTGATCCTGGCCCGTGGGACGACAATCTCGAGAAGATCAATCGGGTCCCTGTGAATCCGAATCCTAGAGTCCCGCACGCTAAAGTACCGAACATGATCGCGTTGTTGATCATGAGGACAGTCCTCAATATTCTTGATTCTTAGGCCGCGGCCCCAATAGAGAAGTTCCAAGTATTTGCCAAACGAGTATCTGAAAGTCGCGTCAGACATGGCAACTTCCTTCGAGTCCTTCTTACAAAGCTTGCAGTAGGTCCACATCGTGATGCCATCTCCAAGTTCTGGTCGTCGTGGGGGGGGGTTGGCGACATGCTCGACGAACACTGTAATGCGGTACTCATCGTGCACATAGGTTCTGTGATGGTCGACTAGTCTCTTCTCGCATCCGTTTGAGTAGCAGATATCATTTTTGCTATAGGCAAGGTCCTCGATGTACTGGCCCAGCGTGCAGTCTGCATCCATACCCGTGTCCACATGCTGCTCATCGTAAAAGTTGATGGCAACCAGGCTAGGCTCTATACATGGAATCTTCGTGTCCGTGCAGATCACAGAATACAGGACCACGATGTTTTGGTGCGAGTAGGGATCGAATAAATCCAGGTTGCCTTGGATATACGTCTCCCACTGGCGGGTCTGCGTCTGATAATTGAAGAGGGCCTTGTCATATTCTGCATCATGCACAGCATGCAAAACTTCCATGACTTGCCGCGGTGCCTTCTGGCCAATCTTTTCAACCATTTCCGGTTTGATGAGCTGGAACTTGTGACGGCCAGCCTTCTCCGAATCTTCCTCTACAGCATCCTGGTCACGCAACCGGCGAAGATACAGTAGCCTCCGCTCCTGTTCGCGAGCCCGCATCAGAAGATATGGCTGCTTGAACTTGACATAAGGGGACGCGGACAGGATCTTGGTCTCGTACTTGGCCACCATGTCGCTGTAAAAGGTTGGCATCGGAATATCGTCGGGCACCAGGCCATCCGGGGAGGCGTGCAACGGGTTCGCACGGAGGGGGGACGTGAGCTGGGCTGGTTCTTTGCTCTGCGCCACCAGTGGTCCCGGAGCTTCGACTTCGTCGGGTCCCGTACTTGCCGTTTCCACAGTGACTTGTGAGGGAGGTTCGCTTTCACCCGCTGGGTGATTGATGACCACGGTAGGGCCGCCGCCTGAGCTCGAGGATCTGAGGCTGTCATTCAACCCCTGGAGTGAGTTCGACAGGGAGACTTCGCTGTCCTCGGGAGGCTCTACAGATTCGTCGCGGAGTAAACTTGACTCCAGCTTCAGGTTGTACACCACGTACACCATAAACTCCATGATGTGCTTGATGCGTTTTAGCAACTCGCCCGTGGCTCCACGCAACGCGATTGTGCACCCCAAGTCCGGGCGACAACCGGAAAGAAAGATGTAGGACTTCTTTCTACCGGGATATTGGTTGTTGACAAACGTCCGGACTTCAAATGCGGAGCAGCGTCCCACACGTACGGGGAGGGCCAGCATGTCCAGAGATTCGATAATCTCCGCCTCGGCACACCTCGCAACGGCTTCAATCACAGTATCCTTGACGTTATAGGCCACGGATACATTCGCCTCGGACAGATATTGCAGGGCGACGCCAGAAACGCCTTTTTGGGCAAGCAACACCTGCGGTCGGAGATTTGTAATTCGTTGCACCACGACTCGCAGAAACTCCTTTTCTTGCTCAATCACAGGTTGCAGACTCATAAAATGCTGTTGATGCCGTTGATATTCGATTGGGAAAGTAACGAGTACGACGCGAGGGTTGGTGATTCGCCGTGCCATGCTCTTCAAAGCCAAGTTTTTGGTAAAGACTACGCCAGACACATAGCAAGTATCACCAGGTCGCCCGCCAGGGATCTTCTTCAGCTTTACATAATGTCGCAGGTCCATATCTTCACCTTTGGCGACATCGGGCGTCACATCGTCCGTTAGCTGCAGAAGTATCGGCACAAGTGCTTTTTGCCATGCCGCTGGGTTTGGAATTCCGGCGTCGTCCAAGAGCTGGTGCAGAATTTTGTCGACGTGCTTCAAGCTGGACTCGTTCAGTTTCTTTTTGGGTGACATGTTTTTCCGCAGCGAGTCACTTCTGGTCACTTGAGTACCCGAGTGGCCTGGACCTGAATGGTCCATGCCAGAAAGCATCTCAGCCGAGACGGCAGGGCCCTTGTATACGGCTGACTTGGGCCGAGGCGATGCGTGATGATGAGCGCTTCCGCTGACAATGCTGAGGTTTCTCCGCCTGGTCGTCCTTCTGTGGTTCACGAAACTGATCGGTCCACTTGTATCGTCAAGGAGTCCTTTGCCGACATGACTCATTCCGCTCATGTTTTTATCGAGTCGGTGGCGATGTTTCCTGGCCTGATTCATGGAAGGCAATCCGGATTTATCTTGTTCGTAGCTTGTGGATTGCACATCCGGCCCAGTCATGGTGGCAAAAATCCCCATCTGCTCATCACCACTTGAATCTTCAGACATGTAGTCTGCCAGCTCTGGATCAATGATGTTGTCATCATGAAAGGCAGGAAATTTTGACTTCCTGGCGCTTTCATCGCCAATGGCTCTTCTGAAAGGGGCCTGTTGCTCCGAGGCAGGCTTATATCGGCCAAGCAACCCATGTTTTGAATGATGCCTTCTGTGTCCAGCAGAGGATTGAGGACGACCCGACAAGTTGAGAGATTTCAGCGAGCGTGACGAGCCGGGGCGGCTTAGCTGAGGCGCATCTATTTCCAGCACTGCGGAGGCTCGGTTCGCCGAGTCTCTCACTCGACGAGTGGCTGGGATAGCCATCATCGGTGTGGTCAATGAGCGTGAATCCTCCGAGCCCTCGGAGCCCGCGGCCAGGCTGGATGGTTTCGATTTGCCCACGACAGTTTCGGAAGAATCCTTTGGGTTGTTTGGGCCAAAAATCTTGGGCAGAAAAGACCGTTCGTCGTCCCCTGAATCTTCGGAGCCGCTGCCATCGAATCGGCGGGTGATGACTTCAAGGCAGTTTTTGCATACTCTCAACGACCCTTGGACACCAAACTTTTCGCCCGAAACTACCGTTGTGCATTTGGAATCAAAAATACAGCCGCAGGTGCGACAGTGATGTTTCCGGCGAAAAGCCGTGAATGGCGTTTGACAGAGAAAACATTCTTTGACAGTATCATCCTTCATCCAAAACTCTTTGCTCAAGACTTGGCGTCGCATCTTGTCCAGTTGTGCACTCATCTGATGTGAAGCACGTTCATGGCCACGTGTTGTTCCAGGGATCCGACTTGAGTCCGGATGCAGGTGTCCGGTGCGAGATTCTGGGGCAAATGAGTCATGACGGACTGAGCCGTGAGCAGAAGTGTTGATGGCGCTGGCAGCAGACGTGCCTCTGTCAACAGAGGACTCCCTGGAACCAGCATATATTGGCGATCGAGAGTGGCTTATTCTGTCGATGACTGTGGGTGTTCGTCTGTAGTCCTCCATCTGGAGCGCAGACGATGTCCCTGAAGGAATTCGCACATGATGGCGTCCTGGCAACGATGATGTGGCCGAAGGGGAAGACGCTTTGACCGGGCTGAAGGGAGCATCGATGCTGCCTTCGACGCTTGATAAATCGTCTTTCCCAGCTCGAGGAGGCAGTCTGACGTCTTGCGAGTCATATAATCCAGCACCTTCCAGCTGGAGCTCCGCCCTGCCAAGGCTTCTTCTGCTATCCTCGGTTCGAATCGTGCTACGGCTCGGATCGCGTTTCACGGACAAAGGCGCGGCAATGGTAGGATCGGCGATGACGGAGCTGGTAGCGTTTGTCGGGAGACTTTGTCGACTCGAAGAGCTTGACCTCGGTCCTGTCATCAAGCTGATGCTGTTTGACTTGATGGATTGTTGTCCTTGTGAACGAGCATCCCCAGACACGGACAAGGCTGCAGGAGGATATGCTTCTGCCGTTGGCGTACCACCGGAAAAGAGTGTGGTGACGGTCGAGCTCGTGTCCAGTCTGGCCAACGATGACACGGATGGCCTAGATGTGTGGCTAAGCGCGACAGAAGATCGCTTGGAACTCACCTCCGGAGCTTTCGCCGGGTTGTCTTTGATATTCTTTGCCTCCTTTGCAGTCGTCCTTGTAGGGCTTGCGCCACCCACGGCTTCACGAAAGCGGTTATACAAACCACTGAGGCCATTTTGTACCAATTCTCCAGCTCCCTGTCTGGTCTCAGACAGGGGTACACCCTCTGGTGGAGGCGCATAGTCGTTGAATGTGGTCAAGGAGTCGCAACGACTCGCCGATGTGTGTATTTCATCGAGGGCATGTGCCAGGCGCTCTTTGTCTATGGTTGAAGATATGGACACTGTCGATCCGCGTCGGTTTCGAAAGCTCTGAGGGGAGCTGAGGCCGGGCGAAGTGGTTGGAGAAGCAGGCTGACCTGGCTTCGAGATGGAACTGCTTGTCATGGTGTTGAGGCAAAGTTGATGATTTGGAGAAGCCGGAGGCTGCCACAGTCTTGTGGCCAGGGACTCTTGATGTAGCTATTCGTCGCATGGATGGTGTGTCGTATCCGCACATGTGCTTTTTCAAGTCTGCGAGGGCTCGGCGCGTGGGTTTTGGCCAGCTGAACGCATGGTGTGGATTCTGAGAGTCAACAACAGAAGTGGTCGATGACGATGGACAGTGGGCGAGGTTGGCGACGCAGGTCGCTGCGCGCGGGCAACAAGAGATTCACACCTTACTTGGGCTGGAATTGCGCGAGAATAAGGAATAAGGCGGTCTGCAGGCCACGACGACTTGCTTTGATTCGCCCGTGGAGTCAGGACCCTGTGAGATGACGCCAGTCGGTGACTGAAAGCCGCAGCTCATTCCCGGCCAGGCGATGGAGATGCATGGAGCATTGGAGCGTTGGATTTGGAGCTGCAAGGCAGTGGGCAGTGGGCAGTGGGCAGTGGCCGGGCCCGGGTGGGCACCACATGCAAAGACAATCCGCCGGGCGCGGTTGTCGTTCCAACGTCCCCCCATTGGCGGGCTTTGGGGTCCCGCGCTGCATTTCACCTGCATTTCGTCTGTATTTCACTGGCTCAGCGGCTCTAGTGTTCAACGCTCCAGAGATCAACGCCATCATGGAAGAACATCATAGTGGTCTGACACTGCTGGGGACGGCAGCCTAGTATCGCCAAGCCGCCGCGCCGGCTCCGTGCAGGATTCGCCGTGCATGTGTGCCAGATGGCCCAACCCTGACGCGTCCACAGCCTTGTTTCAATCACTGCTGCTCGCGCCAAAGCATCGTCTGCATCCTCCAGCACCCGACCCGACGGACCGTCGTCCCCACACGCGGCCATCGATAGCATGTCGATGAGCTCGTCGCCTCAGCAAATCGTCCAGGCGCAGCTGGGGCGACGATTTGCTACCGTGCCGAAAGACCAGCTTCACATTCTAGACCACGATGGCGCGTGGGCCATCGATCCGCATGAGCGGCGGGGTGTGCCTCCAGTTCCAGCTCACGTTTTGCAAGACATCACATCGAATCACTTGATGCGACTGCAAGCGGCGGCAAGGAAAGACACGGACCGCGGCCCGTCTCCTACCGAAGACAATGACGACGAAGCCGGCGAGGATGGCAATGCCAACAAAGCCGGCAGTCAGGAGCACGAGGAAGACGAAGGCAGCTTGATCTCTGGTTGGTCTGCTTCACCGACTCGCGAGCCTTTACAACCCATCTCGGCACCGATAGCACGAGACTTTCAGACTCAGATCCTTCAAGCGGCGCCTGACGTCGGTGACGCGGATGCGCATCTGTCTGTGTCCCGGAATGTGGTGCCAAGCCCTGCGGCGCGAGAGGCTCCGCGCCCTGTTGTCGTCATCGAGCAGGAGGAGGATGAAGACGAAGAGGAAATGGAGGTAGATCTTCCCGGAGCTCGAGAAAGTTCCCCGGCTCGGGTGAATCTCGAATCAGCTCGCGTGCAGGTGGCCTCTACCCCGGCTACTGCCATCGTCACGCAAATCGCCAGCAACCAAACACCTTCTTGTGCCCAGCCCGACCAACGAGTCATCCCTGGAACCGTACTCCCAAAGCAGCCTCGAATTCTGTGTGAGGAAGAGCCGAAACGAAGGAGTCATCGCAGAATGCGGCCCATTCAGTTTGAAGGAACCACGCCGGTAAAACGCGTGAACTCCTTGTCTGCCGTAAGGCTTCCTGCTACATCACGACTTGCCGATGTGGACAGCTCCATGTCCACTTCGTCCAGCTCACGCATCTCGGCTACCTGTGCGACAAACTCAACTCAACACTCAGCAGTAGGCCACACGCCTGCCGTTCAGATACCCACCACCGAACCTGCTTCTCCGCCCAGCCGTCTTCATCAATCCTCCGACGTTGCTTCAACACGGAACCCTCCCATCGAGAGCGTGACTTCTCAAAGAAACCAAGAATCACCCCCTGCCATTCAGGACACATACAGCCTCTTCAAATCAGCATATCCTTCCTACACAACGACCCATGCAGGTACGCTCAAAAACTTCGTCAAAGCCATACTGTGTCTGGAATATCTGCAATCAGAAAGAGCCCTTCACGAATTCCTCTATGACGACTTCATCCGTGCCTTCTCGAGCGGATATCTCCATTATGTACGAAATGCCGGCCCTGGCCAAGAGGCTTTGCCTGCAATCGAGTGGTTCAACCTGCGAGACGGCCAACCTGAGTTTACCCAAATGATCATTACCAAGAGGAACGTGAAAGCGACATTGGAAGAATTTCCCGAGGAGGTCTCTCGCGCAAGACAATACATTGGCGGTAGGCCGCAGGGAGAGAAGGGCCTGCCTCGGGAATCAAAAAAGTCGGACATGGACGCAACCATTGACATTGATGAGAACACGTGCCAAACACGGCACGTTTCTGTCCCCGAAACCCCAGAACACGATCCCAGGTCGTCTCTGCCCTCTCCCCAACTGGGTTCCGACGCTCGCGAGTCCTCCAGGGTTCCGTTTCCCCCAACATCTTCTGCGCGACTGTCCAAAACACCCGGCGTATCTCTGTACTTTGAAAGGATGAAGGCAGAGAGCAGGAATAGATCGGCACGACCGGGATCCGTGGACCATCAAGCTCGGCTGCGCGAGCATTTCAGACAAGCTGCGATACGGCGACAAGGGCATTGAATTCAGGAAGTCGACAGGAGTCAGAGTAAGTTCCATCAATTTCGGTGCGCGATTGAATTGAGAGGCTACAGAAATGTGCTCTTTCAACCTCAAATTGTAACACAATCGTGTCAAGGCCAATGTAGCAGGCGCGTTTCATGGAAGACTTGATAGCATGTTCATCGTCCACAATGTGGCAGACGTGCGTCTAATTTGTGCGTGGGCCTTTTTATTCTCTGTCTCTGTCTTCTAAGCACTACCTAGTAGGTAAGCGTGGTCTATAAACACGGCCCTGTTGTAAATATTGCTCCAACACAAAACGAGAAGAAAAGAGTCATGTCATCATGCCTCCTTGAGGAGTCCAATCTCGTTACATCTAAGGTTTTCTTTGCCAAACTCGCAGGCCAAGTCAAACTCTTTTCCCATTGACCCGATACCTTCCCCCGGCCCCCCTTTTTGGCGCAGCCACGTAGCTCTCATCCGACACAGACGGATGGCCACGAGGGGGGGGAAACTGCAGTGGATTGCATCACTCTTGTTTCCCTTGGTGATCTGGAAGAAGAAGGAAAATAGGAGAGTTTGCCTTGACAGATTTCCCAGAATTCATTCATCCAACGTGCATATCGTTAGTTCATTTGCGGGGGTTTTTGCGTATGTGGTCTTCATTGTCTTTCTTTTTGTTCTCATGCTTCTTTTGACCCTTGGTGTTTTTTTCTTCTTCTTTTTTTTTTCTCAAGCGGCGGTGTTTGGCGGTGTAAGCCCGTCATTGCCTTTTTCTTCGGCCTCGGCAGCCATCGTCGTCGTCATCAGCTTCTTCTTCTTCTGTCGCTCCTCTTCCTCGGGAGTAAGCGTCTTGAGCTGGAGGGCGTGGATGCCGCCCTCGAGGGCCATTTCGTCGCGGAGAAGGGCGTAGACCATTCTGTGGCGGGCGGGCTGCATTTTGGATTTGAAAGCCTCGGATGTGATGACGAGTCTGGGGAAGAAAGAGGTGTCAGTGGCGATGGGTATGAGAATGGGAGGAAGAAGGAGAGCGGGGCTCGCGAGCTAGATGCATACCTAAAGTGCGTTTCCTTGGATGTGCTGCCCTGCATGGCTTTGTGGTGGGAGTGCAGGTGAGAATCGTTGTAGATTTCCAGTGTCTGCGGGTTGAAGGCAGCTATGACCTGCATCCAGTCGGATAGAATAGTCAGTCAACCGAGGGTGTTGAGGAGGTAAGAAATAAGATCGAGGTAGATTTGGATGTGGGTCAGAGAAAACCGAGAAGAGTTGTCACGCGATCAAAAGATGATGCAATGACATACCTTGGCACGAATGACATCTTCCACGGGGGTAGCAGAAGTCATGGTGGAGAGTTGTCTTCCGACGTTGGAAAAGCCCGATGCGTAGCGTCGCAACATAGTCCGGGCGACACGAGTCGAGTCGAGTCGATCGAGTCTGTGGATGGGTTCGAGTATGGACGAAGAAGAGCGCAGCCGCACTTTGTCGTCGTCGTCGTCGTCGTTGTCGTTGTCGTTGTCGTTGTCGTCGGTTTGTCTGATTGACCCGGCTGTCGGAGGCGTTCGTTCCCGGCTATGTATAGCACACGCCACACGAGCGACACGAGCTTAGCTTGCTTTTTATTGTAAAACTGGGCCGAGGACCGATACAGCTACTAGCTGGCAAGGCAGGTCTGATTCGGGAGAAACAAGCAGGTGAGCAGAAAAAGAAAAGGACGAGGCGCCGCGAGAGCAAATTATAGTTTTCCAAGAAGAACCGTTCACGAGCTTGCAAAGAGTACGGCTGGAACGTGCCCTTTTGCTTGCCGCTGGGCTGCGAATGAGCGGAGAGGGGGTCCGACTGTTTGCGAAATGACCATCCGTGGAGTTTCTTTATCTTCATTTCCTGTTCTCAATGCCTTTTCTGGTTGTTTTCCTCGGTCGACGGGCCAAGTCGGTGAGCGAAGAAGCGGCTTGCATGGGGAGCTGGGCGATCCAGCGGTGACCGGGGGAAGGGACTGGAGCCTGTCAGCCTGTCACTTTGCCGCCCACTTTGCGCCGTGCGGCCACTTGTTGCCAGCTGTTGTGGGTCCCCGCCAGGCACGTTTTTCTTCCCTGGGCTGCATCGAAGGCGTCCCAAGAAAGAGTCGGCCTGCTTGTGTTTCTTTCTTCCCGTGCATGATGCTTCACACTCGAAACTCGACACGGTACCACGTATCTCAGCAGTGCGCTCGTCTGTGGCGATGAGGGGCATTCCCATCAGGCGCAGTGTCACCGTCGAAACCACCATGGCCAAGTAGGACGTGCTTTCGACGACAAGACTTTTGGATCGTGGTTCACGGCGTCTCGGTACCGAGCAAGCAGAATGCTTTGAATGGCTCCAGCCTCCCCAGATCCCCTCCCCTGCCTGTCGCGGCTGACCTGTCGCGGCTGACCTGTCGCGGCTGACCTGTCGCGGCTGACCTGTCACGAGCCACCCTACCCAGGCTGTACTTCTGCATCTTGGCGCTCAGCCATGAATCATGATGCGCGTCCGAGACTCGGATGGCGAGCGCAAGACCGCCTTCAGATACCGACAGGACGGAGCAGTGTGCGCGGCAGGACGATGTGCATGGTGCGCCTTGCGGATGGGCGGCCAACAGCCGACAAGCAGGCAGTGACCGCTGATTGCTGGTGATGGGTCAGATTCCGTACCTGCGAACTTGTGCGTCCATGGAGGCTACAGTGACGACGCGACACTGGCTGGCACTTTGTATCACGGTTGTACGAGGAGCTGAGTCTACATGGTGCCGCATCGGCCCCATCTGTTCATGGGCCACCATGATCACTGAATATACGAATACTACCTACCTGCCTAGGGTATCTGATAAGTGCGCTCCACGTCACGCTGACTGTGCCCAGCCCAGCTCGTGCTCTCGCCGCCTTTTCCACCCAGCGAGCTGCCTGTTGCGAGATTTCGGAGGAGCGAAGCTTGGGAACAGGACTGTGAACCTGATGGAGCAAGACTACTACTCCTTGTGGCCCGTTTCCTTTCCATATGGATTCCAAAATGCGCCAGAACGTCGACGCCCCGCCCACTTTGGCTGTCATCGGCGCCACATCTGGACTCCGTAGCCCATCCTGGGTTGGTTTCGGCCTTCTTCTCTTCGATTGGCAAAGGGGGAAATAAACCGGGGCGCCCATTCGCCCATTCGCCAATCAATGGCGCTCTCTCGACTCTCGGGTCACCATCGGGTCACCATCGGAATGATTCTCGCAAGAGCCGGCAAGGAGGCCTTTTACACTGTACAGTGTACAGTCAACCAGGAATCTTTTTCTTCTTCTTTCTAAACCCAAACAGTGTCAATTCCATTGTGGAACCCGTCGCTTTGGAGCTTGCAGGCCCATCAAAGTGCTGCACGCGTCTGGGTTGCACCACGCGGTGTTTCTGCTCGCTCTCTACGCGTCGTTCCGTCATTTGTCCTCCATGCACACCCCCCCCCCCCCCCCCTTTCTTTTCCCCAAGAAAGGGCTCCGAGACAAAGCAAGCTGATTGACTGAAAAAAGAAAAAAACACCATTTGTCCGGCGCTTGGTATAACGCCGGAATACGTCTCCTCCTTCTTTTTCGCCATGACAATGCGTCTTGTCCTTCCGCCTGGTCTCCGGACTTTGGCTTCCTCCTCCTCCTCCTCCTCCTCCTCCTCCTCCTCCTCCTGCTCACCTTCTTCGCTCCTCTCACCCTGCCGGCAATCGTCCCCCGCTCGTCGCGCGCTCCTCTCCTACGCCAGGATGCACTCAGCGGCTCTGCCGCGGCTGCCCATATTCGAGGCCATCGCGTCGCACGAGCCCGAGTCGACTGCCGTGATTCACTCCGCATCGGGGAGACGCTTCTCGTACGGCGAGCTTCTGGGCGATGTGCGCCGGGCAAGAGACCGGTTCGTGGGCGCGAGCGGGAAGAAGGACTTGCAGGGGGAGAGGATAGCGTTTCTGGTGGAGAACAGCTACGACTACGTGGGTGAGTCTTGTCGAGAAAGCTTCGTGCTCTGCCCATCTTGTCTCTTCGTTCCCTCGCGTCCTACTCAGTGTGTTCTTCGTTGTTGTTGTCATTGTCGTGTTCTCTTTCTTCGCCGAGTAATATGCCTCACACCGTGATCCAGTCACTCTGCTCGCAGCTCTTGCTGCGCGGTCCATCGCTGTCCCCATGTCTCCCTCGTTTCCAGCCCCAGAGCTGCAGTATATCCTGGCCCACAGCGAAGCCTCCCTCCTCGTATCCTCCTCCAAGTTCGCACCCCAGGCGCGCCAAGTTCTCGACGGCGCGTTCAGAGCCAGGACGCCGCATCTGGAGCTGCCAAAGCACATTGGCGTCCAGCAGGGGGCGGCAAGAGACGACGCGGCCGTTTCGCTTCAAGACTCCGACCCAGGTAGGGCCGGGCTCATGCTCTACACCTCGGGGACGACAAACAGGCCGGTATGTTTTCCAAACAAAAAGGGAGAAGGGGGGGGGGGGGGGGGGGGGGGTGCGAATGATGAAACGAAAAAGACGCATCCGTTCTAAAACCATGCGTTCTGCAGAAAGGAGTGTTGATACCGCAATCCGCCCTCACTGCGCAGGCCCATTCTCTCCTCCAGGCATGGAGATACACGCCCTCTGACCACCTCCTCCACGTCCTACCGCTGCACCACATCCACGGAATCGTCAACGCCGTCATCACGCCCCTCTTTGCCGGCTCCTCCATCGAGTTCATGTTTCCGTTCAACGCAGATGCCGTATGGAAGCGCCTCGCAGCCCCGTTCCTCTCGACCAACACCGCCGACAGTACAAACCATGACGTATCCCCCCCCTCCTCCTCCTCCTGGACCTCCTCCTCCAACAACAACAACAAAAAACCAAAAGTCACCTTCTTCACCGTCGTACCAACCGTATACAGCCGCCTCCTCTCCAGCCACAAGAACCTCCCCCCGGCCGTCCAAGAAGCAAGCCGAGAAGCCATCTCCCCGCCCAACATGCGCGTCAACATATCCGGATCGGCCGCGCTGCCCACCCCCGTCAAGTCCGCCTGGCAGGACCTCTCCCGCGGCAACGTCCTCCTCGAGCGGTACGGCATGACGGAAGTCGGCATGGCGCTCTCCTGCGGGCTCGCGTTCCCGGACCGCGTCGACGCCAGCGTCGGCTGGCCCCTGCCGTCGGTCCAGGCCCGCCTCATGGACCTCGACACGGGCCTGGAGATCCCCCCGGGCGAGGAGCTCGACCCGCACGGCCGCGAACGCGCCGGCGAGATCCAGCTCCGCGGCCCGACCCTCTTCCAGGAGTACTGGCGCAATCCCGAAGCCACCGCCTCCGAGTTCGTCTCCGACCCGGACAACCAAGGACGGTGGTTCAAAACCGGCGACGTGGCCGTCCGCCGCGCCGTCCCGTCCGCCTCGCACGGCCAGCCCTGGACCAGGGGACCCCTCTACTTCATCCAGGGCCGCCTCACCGCCGACATCATCAAGACGGGCGGCGAGAAGGTCTCGGCCCTCGAGGTCGAGCGCGAGCTCCTCTCCCTGCCACAGGTCTCGGAAGCGGCCGTCGTCGCCATCCCCAGCGGCAGCTGGGGCCAAAAGGTCGGCGCCGTCATCGTCCTCGACCACTCCGTCGCCCAGAACTGGACCCCGCTCGAGATGCGCCGCGCCCTGAAACCCAGACTGGCCAGCTACAAGATCCCGCAGGTCTTGAAGCTCGTCCGCCACATTCCCAGGAACGCCATGGGCAAGATCAACAAGAAGCAGCTTGTGAGGCACATATTTGCCGACGAGCAGAGCGCGGAGGATGAGACGTGAGGAGAGGGGAACGGGGGTTTCATGGTCCCGGCTGGTGATGATTCTTATGTTGATGTAATGAACATGCAAGGTAGGTAGGTACCTAGTAGGGTGCTGGGGGAGTTTTGTTTGATTCCATCACTACATTGATTGGTAGAGGGGCATTTTCTTTCTTTTCTTTTTTTTCGGGCCCCGACGGGAGGGGGCCTTGTACCAGGAAGTTGCGGACGACATGGCCATCGGCAAACAGCCAAAGAGACTTCCGATCTATTGCCAAGACAGAAACAGGCGTGAGTAGAAGTGGCCATCATCTCAAGCAGCTTGGAATCAAAGCCATTGTACACTACGAGAAGATTTTGTATGCATATTAATACCACTGGCCAGATGACGGAGAAATGTAAGATTTACACGTCATTCCAGGTCAGAGTGTTGTTGGCACACCTCTACCGAGGTTGCGAATTCCTAGCAGAAATCATCGAGCTTCCTTGCAAAACGCCTCCGTGTCAAAAACTTAGACCATGTTTCGTGATGCGCAGCCTAAACTCTCCATGAAGAAAGCCCGCCTTTAGTAATGATGTCGCATCTCATTTGATGCTTGACAAGGACGCAGCAACGCAGCAACGCACCAAAACCCACCTCCACCCATGACTGTTGTTGATTGTGATAGAACTGTTGGGTTCAACGCAACGATAGAGCGAAGGAAATAAAGACATGCATTGAAGCAGACTTATTCATCAATGTCCCGTCTCTCATTTCCCTCCCAATTTCCCCTACCGAGGCCGTGAGGCTCTCCTCCCCACGGTGAGTGACGCAGATTTAGACGGTATACTTGGCTTTTGCTCTTGTGCTTCCTGCATTTGCACTGTCCGTGTGGCCGGAGAACTCGACTTCTGCGTTATCGGGGAGTTCGAGAACTTCTTTGAAGCGTCGACCAATAGACATGAGAATATCCCTGCTTTTTTCGGCGCTGCGACCCTTGCCGCCAGCAACGTCGCCATCACCACGGTTGGGAATCGCCTTGCCAGTAGTTTGGGTCCAGACTCCTATACGATAAAAGCCCTTGCGGACGTTGACGACAACACCCATGACTTCGCCATCGTCCTCGTCCTCCAAGGTCTCGCCAATGACACTCATCATGACCTGCAGCCATAGGCGATCGACATCGATGTTTCGCTTTTCCTTGTACTGGTAGGACCATTTACCACCATGCTTGTTCTGGAGGTCTTCCCACTCGGGTCGCACACCAGCCTTGAAAAGGTGGTAGTCAGACTTCAAGGCAAGTTCGGAAACAGGAGCAACATTGTTCTGCGAAGAGTTAGAACATTTTCAACAACCGTCGCTGTATGGCCAAGATATTTCGGACGCACATATACTCCCCAGAACTCTTCCACGGAATCGAAGGTGATGACTTCCTTGAGTAAGTCATTCCAGTTGTCGCCCTGTTGCGGTTATTAGTCCTCCGTCGGCCGTAGAGACGCTGATAAGTATAGGTCGACGATTTCTCTCTTACCCTTCCACTTGGGGGCTTGGTGAACCACAGCGTCCACTTGTTTTGCAGAGGGTGCTTGACGTTGAAGTTGTCCTTGTCGTGGAAGACAGTAACAGGTTTGTTGCTCTCCTTGGTTTCGGTGCCTTCAGTCTTGCCGTTGGGAGAGATGGGAATGGTTGAGAGATCGACCTGTAGATCCATGTTTGGTGCTTCAACAGCAGTAGCCATTATGAGCTTCTATTGCTTGGGGTGTTGTCCCGGATCAGATTCGACTAGACGGTTAGATGTGACGAAAGGTGAGTCGCTGGAAACGGTTTTGATGGTGGGGCTTTGCGACAGCGAGTTATGACAGACCAACGTGGGAGCGCTGCACAACTGTGGAAGAGAAAATAGATCGACTATTTTCGGTGAGTGAAGAAGAAGGTGCAAGATGCAACTCTGCGCCAGGCAAAGGGATTGCTCTTTTACGGATTGTTGTGTGGGATGGAACCTGGCGTGCGATGGAAGTAACTACGAACTGCCATTCGACAAAAAATCATCCAAGTCAGGAGCGGTCGGCAATAACAAGCCAGTGCCCACAGTGCCCCCACCACAAGGAGACATGATGCCTTGCAGGTAAGGCAGCAAGATACAGCAACCTACCCTACATCAAATACAGACATTGTAATGCAGATACATTTCTGCCACGGCCGGTGCACAAAATTCCATATCACATCCTTCCTTGCCTGTGCTCACTTTGGGCAATCATGAAATTTGTTTCGTTGTTTGCAGAAAGTACCGCGATGTCGTAGTTGGCTACGAAAAGGCTTTTGAAATGCTGGACTCTAATGCATGAGTCGCTTTGCACAGTCGATATTATCGAGAATCACGCTCAGCTACATGTATATAAATACTGCGCCGGGTTGCAACAAAAAGAGGAAAGCTTCCGTAGCTCAGTTGGTTAGAGCTTCGTACTAATAAACGTTAGTGATGCGGAGGCCGCAGGTTCAAGCCCTGCCGGGAGCAAAGATCGTTCCACGATGCTTTCCTCATCATTTTTTTGATCCTGCATGCGACTTTTAGTCCAGAAGACGACGACGAATGTCCCTTCCTAATTTTTGACTTTGCTGATGACATTCCTTGTTTGCATCTGTGCTTTTACCCCTGCTCCCGACCCGACCAGCGTTCTACTCCCAGCTTGAACATCCCCATTGTTTGCAACGGCCAACCTGGGCGGTACTCAAAAGGGCGCTGCGACGTGAACTCGATACCAAAGAATGCACCTCATCATGACGACACGAGATAGAGCTCGTCGCGCTGTGGCTCCCTAGTCGAGGCCACAATGGCGGACAGTTCCGTCGGGATGGCGCGTCCTGAATCATGACATGATGACAGCCACAGCCTCTGGCTCCACTCCCTCCCGCCTACGCCTTCCTGGGACGAGTCGGCGACACGGAATTTCGCTGGAGCAGAGCGAGAGCAATGGACAAAGGTCAAGTGCAGACGCTGTCTTTGTTGAGGCAACTGCTTCCCAGGCAGGCACTGCCCTGCCTACTACTTGCCTGCCACATGCAGCTTCCAGCCACCGCATTGTCGTTGTCTGGTCCACTCAATCAATCATCAATGCCAGCGATGATCGGAGACGGACGCCCGGACGTTATTCGTTTTTTTCTTTCTTTTTTTTCCCCTTTCAATCAAAGCCTCAACGCCCATCGACTAGCTTCTTCGTATGTAATAGCCCATTATCATAGATACCCGTTCGAAGCCTACTTTTTTTTGTCCCGCTCTTTCCGTCTTTCAGAGAACACCTTTGCCCTCCCATGAGGGTTGGCGCCACGCAGACAACCACGACTCAACTCCCTGGCTCTCTCGACTCGCCGGGCCAACTGTCTCTCCGCCCCCCATGCAGAGAGACGAGTACGACGAGTACGACGAGTACACGTATGAGACACATGACTACGGCCGTTCTGCACCGCTTGATGCCCAGGCAGCCCAGCCTCCACGCAGGTCCCGGTCGAATCGCGCCTCTATCCAGACATGGAACACGGATGCTCTCACAGAGTCCACCTTCAGCCCCCACTCGCCCACGGCTTCAAGCTTTGTTGGCGGTTCCCAAGGCTTGGCTCCCAGACCGCCTTCTTACCAGCATCCGGTATTTTCAACGGCGTTTGCACATGCTGGTGCTGGTGCTGGTGCTGTCGCATCTCCGCCTCCTCCCTCTTTTCCATGCGACGCCCCCAGCCTTCCCCAAGAACCTGTCTTTGACTTGTCTCGAGAGACAGCTCGCCGACAACGCTACCCATCGGCTGAACAAGACCAAGAGGAAGATTTGGAATCCACAGCGGCAATACCCCCTGCAGCCCCAGACGTTCCTTCCGTCCAACCAGGTAGCTATCGTCAGCCACACGGCCAACGTCCAGCGCTGCTTTATGACCACTTGCAATTCCGCACAGGCTATACCTTGCCGCCTGCACGACCGTCTCGGTCCATGCATTCTGTTCACCTCGCCGAGGACGACAAGATGAATCTCGAGGGTAATTACACCACGCGACGTGAAGAGCATCCAGATATCGCCCGGCAACGCGTACAAGATGTCATTCAAAGGAACGACATTGTTGCGCCACACGCCCTGCCTCAAGGTATCGCCTCGGGATCGCAACGACAGCAATTATTCAATGGTCAATCAGAGCACCGCAAGAAGTTCGCAAACGACCGTTCACCCCTTCAGAGGCTTGAACTGACTCTCGACAGCATGACCAAAGAGGAAAAGCGAGCAAGAGTTCAAGCCGCCGAGCAACGAGCTAGGGAACGAGCTGCTAGAAAAGTAGCAGAGGCTTCTGCTACTCCGCCTCGGGAGGCGCAGAGCCATTACATGTCCTCCGAACGTCAGACCCATTATCCGACGTCCGTTGCGCAGTTCCCAGCGCCATTCAAGCATGAGTCGCCTCCAAGGCAATCCGAGCCACGAGAGCTGCCTCCTGTGCCCCAACAGACACAACATCGGCCGCGACCTCAACAAGCTGTTCCTCGCCCCAATGTTTTCGAGCGCAATCGCGTCAATGCCTCTTCACCCCCAGCGCTTCTGGGGCGGGAGGATGACGAGGAAGAGCTGGAGCAACCACGGTTCAATCTGCCCAGGCGCAATTTGAGTTTTCGAGAGCGTGCAGTACAAAATGAAGAGGAACTTCGAGCCACAGACCAAACCCATATAGATCAGCCAGCCGCTTTCTTTACGGGTGTAAACACTGGCGTCGTGTCATCGACTCAAGATGCAAGGCACAAGCTGCGAAAGGGACTCCCTCCCGACCAGCAAAATCCACAAAGAGCTCAGTCGACCCGAGAAAATGCGAGGTCTGGTGTTCCCAGGTCACTGGCAGCTCAACGACCACATGCAATTGCATATGCCAAGGACAAGGAGCTTCCTCCGGTTCCAGTGTCGCACCAACCGCGTAGAGGAATCTCGCGTCGTGCTACTGAACCAGTTCATGAAAGGGATTATGGGACGGATGAGGGGTACGGTCCTCAGGAAACGCATGATAAAACTGTCAATGCCCCTGTTCGCAGGCCAGAGCTGGACTCTGGGGACGACGTCGCGACTGCTAGGAGGCGACAGGAGCGACAGGACAGTGATCATTCGATAGAGAGCGCACCCCAGCATCGGGTCTCCAGAATGATATTTAAAAACCCGGACGAGTTACACCCGGGCGAGGGCTTGTACAAGCCACCGGACTGGTTGGACGAGCACAAGAAGGCTCCAGTTGGCTCGTTGAGTGGCAACTTGCTGGACTTGTGCGACAATCAGCCATTAGTCGCCGAAAAGAGTCAAGGTTGGTGGGATGTTGGAGGCAGGAGCAAGAATACCTCTTACTCACCACGACCGCGCAAGGCTGAAGCATTTGATGGAGAATATGACGATACGGACGGTATGTATTTCCGCTCCCTCCTTCGTGAAATTCCTTCACTCACCCACCGAATGTCTTAGCTCCTACTCGCTTTAAGCCTCCGCTGTTTCTCAAGTGCGGACCCCTCTTGAGGTACTCTGGTATTCGCCACGAAAAGATTCCTCTCACCAGAGCTCCAACGAACAACGTCATCCCCGACCGCGAGATCTGGCGTGGTAGTGTCATGATTGTAACAAAGGATGCGGAATCTTCTTATGATATAGCTCCCATGCTTCGTCTTTTTGTACAAGACATTAGCCTCCTTCCCCCACCGCCTCTCCAAGTCAATGGCGACCTGCCGGCAGAATACGTCGATCCGATCGCCGGTCACCCAAAATTGGGTCGCAGAGGAGAAACACTCTACGTTCGACCCGTCGAGCATCTTGAAGAGGCCAAAGATCTTTCCCTGGTTGAAACGGACAAGGGACTCTTTGAAAGGTTCAGAAGTCCGTCTGACATGCCTACTGGAAATAGCGCGACTGAGCTGCCACAGTCATTCGCCGGACGTCAGAAGCGCATTCAGACTGACGGCGAGAAATTGCAAAGGTACAAGGATATACGTGGCTTCCGGCTTCATGCCGAGCGCGGCTGTACCTTTTGGAGGTTCAACATGGAGGTTGAGCTGCGAGAAAAGCAGCAGCGCATCGCTTACCGCATCAACCGAGGCCCATGTATGGCATTCTGGGTCCCTGCAAGGGCACATGCCATGAACATGATGTTCCACAGCTGCAACGGGTTCAGTGCTAGTGTCAAGCCAGACGATCTCAGCGGGCCGGACCCAATGTGGCGGGATGTTCTGAACAATCACCAATCGCAGCCGTTTCATGTCATGATTGGTGGAGGTGACCAAATATACAATGACACGGTGGCTCACAAATGTGAGCTATTTGACGAATGGCTCGACATCAGAAACCCCCTTCACAAGCACGGCGCTGCTTTCACTGCCGAAATGCAGGATGAGCTGGAGGAGTTTTACCTCGGCCGCTATTGCATGTGGTTTTCTCGAGGACTTTTTAGTTTGGCGGCATCGCAGATCCCCATGGTCAACATGTATGATGACCATGACATTTTCGACGGTTACGGATCATACCCTGACCAGTACATGAGGTCACCCGTGTTTGCCGGTCTTGGGGCGGTTGCTTTCAAATACTACATGCTGTTCCAACATCAGACCATTCCCACCGAGACGGAAAACTCAGAGCCTAGTTGGATCCTTGGTGTAGAGCCAGGGCCGTACATGAAGGAGCTCAGCCGCACCATCTATGTCTCCATGGGCGGAAAAGTTGCGCTTCTGGCCGTAGACTGTCGCACCGAGAGGTCTGAGAACGAGGTTATCAAACCCGAGACGTGGGAGAAGATCACGAACAGGCTGTATGCCGAAGTGCGTCGTGGTCAGGTAGAGCATCTCCTGGTGGTCTTAGGAGTTCCGATTGCATACCCGCGACTTGTATGGCTCGAAAACATGTAAGTCGTTCGTCGCTCGTTGCCACTGTGAGTGGCCCTTTGCGTGTAAGCGTTGTGCTGATTTACTTGTACAGTTTGACGTCAAGACTCATGGATCCCGTCAAGGCCCTGGGACGTACGGGCATGTTTGGCAAAGCCCTCAATAATATCGATGGCGGCGTAGAGGTATTGGACGACTTGAACGATCATTGGACTGCCAAGAACCACAAACAAGAAAGAAGTATCATCATTGAAGATTTGCAAGACTTGGCTATTGACAAGTCGGTGCGTGTCACGCTGCTGAGGTCAGCCTAGTACCCACGAGCTCTTTTACTGGGGGAGCAAAACATTTACTGACAAATTTGCAGCGGTGATGTACATTTGGCGGCCATCGGCCAGTTCTACTCAAAACCGAAACTCGGAGTTGCCAAGCACAAGGATCCAAGGTACATGGTCAACGTGATTTCATCAGCAATAGCCAACACACCACCGTCCAACATGCTGGCAGATGTGCTCAATAAACGAAACAAGGTGCATCATTTCGACTCCAGAACGGATGAAAGCATGGTCCCATTATTTCATCATGGGGTGGACGGCAAGGCCAGAAACAACAAACACCTTTTGCCGCACAGAAACTGGTGCTCTATTCGTACATGGAGTCCAGGGATGACACCGCCGCCCACACCGCCGATGTCGGCTCTTGATAGGAGTCCTAGCCCGCCGTCGGTGATGAAGAGCAGTTCCGGTCGTGGCGGTGGCGCCGGCGGCCTTTTACGACGACTCTCCCTCGGAGGACGAGGAGGAAGAGGGGGAGGGATAAAAGAAGGAGCAGGGGCAGGTGGACAACCAGCATTGAGTCGCTTCGACGGATCCCGCACTTCTGTCCAAGGCAGTAGACCACCAGTTTCAGGGGGCATGGGTGGCTTGTTCCGCACTCTTTCCCGCCGGAACTCCTCCAACGGCCCTCGACCGGCCAAGCTGAGCCGTACCCTTTCCCTCGGCAGTGGTGAGAGCAAAAGGAGAGGCGTTTTCAATTTCAAGCGGCGTGAAAACACTGGCAAACCTGATGATGGCGGTATCAACGGACAATGGGGGGAAGACAGCGAAGGGGAGGATGAGGATGATTACTTTAACGCAAATCACCATTCAAGACCGTCTGGACTGCGTGGCGGTGGCGGATATGAGCACAATGAATATTCGGAGGACGATGAGTCTCACTTCACTGCCCGACCACCCCAGCGAGCGCACACTCTGGGAAGCCAGCCAGCAAGGGTTGGCAGAAACGAGGCAGAGGAGGACCCTACGATGCGCCGTCGGGCGTTCCACCGAACGCCCACAGGGCTGTCGGCGAAACAGATGCGCAAGGCGGATGAGTTTCAAGTTGACGTGGAAGGGGGGCTCGACATCTGTCTCAATTTGGAAGTCAACGCCAAGGATCCAGCCGGAATCACAGTTCCGTATCGATTGTTGGTCCCCCGATTGCATTATGAGTACAACCCAGCCGAAGACGAGCTGCAGCAGCCGGCGCAAACCAAATCACAGCAACCTAGCGGACTCAAGAGATTTCTAAGCTTCCGGAAAAAGCCAGAGGCGCCAAAGCCACAGCCACGGGAGCAAGAAGGCTATGATGACGGGTCGGATGGTGACGGGTATTATCCCAGTGACGCCAGCTCGGATATGGCACCACGGCGGTGAGAAAAGGATCAGCAAGCTGGCGGTGGATGCATTTGATGGCGTTTGGGAAAGGGAACGGGGAAGGGAATCGACAGGAGGATGGGGAACGGGAAAGGGAATGAGATGATGAAACAGCACTTTTGGTTATGCTTTGAATACAAGAAAACATGGGACAGATTTGTCATCAAAGTTCAAACGCGGGATACTCCAGACTGTGGCGTGGACCCACCCAAAAAGCCACCAGGGTAAGCCACCAGGGTAAGCCACCAGGGAGGATCAGGGGACAAGTCGACAAGTCGATACGCGTGACTCTGCATGTGCCGCATGTGCCGCATGTGCCGCACGTGTCTTGCCGTCTTTCAAGATGCGACGAGGCCGCAGCCTGGTCTCTAGCTTGTAAAGAACAGCAGCTCTAAATTCGATCCATCCATTCGTTGCATCGTGGGGCGACTCGCCTTGTTCTGCGACGCTTTTTATTCGTCTTTTGCTTCGTCTCATACTCCTCAACTCTCTTCTGCCACCTGCGCCTTGGGAGCACAGTGATGGCGTCGACATGTTCCGCAGCTTAGCCATGCCGAAACCGCGCAAGGACGGCCGCTCGCCACGCACTCGGAGCCAACGCGTGCTTGCCTGGATATGCGGTCCCGGCAGAGAGGCGGCGACGGCCGTCGCGGCGCGAACCGCTCATCAGATTAGGAGGAACATGGTGCCGAGACGGGTCTTGAGCTTTCCGCACTTTCTGTTTCTGTTCTGGGTGGTGATCTTGCTGTGGGGGGAGAGATGGGTGTTTGAGAGCAAGGTGCAAAAGTGCGAGTGGGAAAAGTGGGAGAAATGGGTGAGTCAAGTCGAGTCGGCGCCATGGACGCGGGATTTTATGGGAGGTATTTTCATGTGCTGATGCTGATGATATCATGATGTACTCGCAGCCCAAACAAGCGACTCCTCATCACCTCGTCTTCGTCGCCGACCCCCAAATCACCGATCCGCACTCGTATCCCGGCCGTCCGTGGCCGGTGAACGGGCTCACGGTCCTTGTGACGGACAATTATCTGCGGAGGGGCCACCGCGCCTTGCAGCGTCGCCTGCGGCCGGACAGCGTCTTCTTCCTCGGCGACCTGTTCGACGGTGGGCGGGAGTGGAGGACACGGCCGGGGACCCAGTTCGTCGATCCGAAATGGGGCGGCGGCCGGTCCGAGACGGAGAAGAAATGGGTCCGGACGTGGCACCGCAAGTACGGCGAGGACTTCTGGCTCCGCGAGTACAGGCGCTTCAGCGACATCTTCTTCAAGTCCTTCAACGAGGGCGGCGGCGTGCCCGGGCCGTACCAGAGGGGGAGGAAGCTGGTGGCGAGCCTGCCCGGGAACCACGACGTCGGGTTCGGGGCCCAGATCCAGGTGCCCGTCCGCGACAGGTTCAGCGCGTTTTTCGGGGACCCGAACCGGGTCGATGTCGTCGGGAACCACACGATCGTGTCGGTGGACAGTGTGTCGCTGAGCGCGGCCACGTCCGCGTACAGGGACTCGCACGACCTGAAGCCCATTTACGGACCGGTCCACGAGTTCCTGGACGGGGTGCAGGGGCTGAAGAGAAAGCTGGCGTATGAGGAACTGAGGGTCTGGCACGGCGTGGATGGCCAAGGCCCGAAGCTGCGTCACGAGGTCGAAGACACCACCGCCTTGTTGGCGAATGCGAATGCGAATGCGGACGCGACGCCATCACCACCGCCCCGGGACCCGGGCCCCGGAGCGGCAGACCTGCCGACCATCCTGCTCACGCACGTACCGCTCTACAGACCTCCCGGCACGCCGTGTGGGCCGCAACGCGAACACTGGCCGCCGAGCAAAGCGACGTTGAAGGAGCAGCAGAAGAAGAAGAAGGAGAAGGAGAAGGAGGGGGACGGGACGGCGGCCGTCGATGCGACGGTGCTGCGCGACGACGGCAACGCCATCAGCGTCTCGGCCGGATACCAGTACCAGAACGTGCTCAGCGAGGCCGACTCGGTCAAGCTGATTGAGAAGGTGGGCAACGTGGTGCACGTCTTCTCCGGCGACGACCACGACTACTGCGAGCTCGTGCACTCGCCGTCCAAGGGCGGCGTGCGCGAGATCACGGTCAAGAGCTTCAGCATGGCCATGGGGGTCTCGACCCCGGGCTTCCTCATGGTCAGCCTGTACAACCCGGTCGACGCGAGCGGGCGGCCGGTGGCGGGGTCGCCCGAGACGACGCTCCAGACACACCTGTGCCTGCTGCCGAACCAGTTCCACACGTACATGAAGTACGTGACCTTTGTCGTCGTCTCCCTCGTCCTGCTCTTCGTCCGCGCGCTGCTCGTGCCGGTCCTGCACCTCACGCCCTTTGCGCTCGAGCCGGACACGAAGCCCGGCACGTCGTCCGTCCTGCCCGTCTACAACAGCAACAGCAACAGCAACAGCAGCAAGGTCAAGGTCAAGGTCAAGGCAGAGCCGCCGCCGCCGCCGGAGCAGACGCCCCTGCGGTCCTCGGCCAGCGGCGGCGGCTTCAGCAGCAGCAGCAGCAGCAACAACCCCCGCTGGAGCTCGAAGAAGAGCCGCACCGGCAGCAGCAGCAGCCGGCGGTGGGACTGGGGCTCCTCGGACGCGGACTCGGCCAGCAGGGGCGGTCCCCGCATCCGGCTCAAGGACCCGTTCTACGATGGCGGGGGCGGCAACGCGTGGAGGTCGGGCAGGGGGCGGGGGGGACGGGAGGAGCTGGGGCTGCTGGTGCGGGAGCTGTGGACGACGACGTGGCGGCTGGGGTGGATGACGGTCTTGTTTTGGGCATATTTGGCGAGGGAGGTTTGAGGGAGGTTGCGTAGGGCTCGAAAAGGGGGGGGGGGGGGGTGTGTGGAGGCGCGGAGGGCTGGGTATTGGAATCGGTGTATTAGAATACCTTTTTCTTTTTCTTTCTTTCTTTTTTTGTTCTTCTTTTCCTTTTTTTCTTTCCCTTTTTTTTTTATAGAAGTATGAAGGTTTTTTTTATAGAAGAATGACGGGAGCATTCATTGTCTGGATGGATGGATGCATGTATAATACATTGCTGCCGATGCTGCCAGCTCCCCTCTCAGCACAGCAGAAAAACATCAAAACGTCAAAACAAAACCATGCGTGTCCGTTTTTCCCACGCTGCAAGCACATATCCCCGTGGGCCGTAGCCACAGGGCGAGACATGCCATGCCACACAACCCATTTCATCATCCCATCCCACTCATCAAGTCAAGCCCAACCCCTCACCTCCTCCTCCCGATCCCGATCCTCTCCTCCCTCCGCCTGCCCGCCCCGGGACTCGCCTGCTGCTGCTGCTGCTGCTGCTGCGGTGGCGGCGCGCGCAAGCCCTGCGCCTGGGCCTGTGCCTGTTCTGCCTCTGCGGCGCGTCGGTCCTCGTAGGCGGCGATGTCTTCGGGGGTGATGTGGAGGGTTGTGGCTGGGCGGCGGAGCATTTTCGGAAAAAAAAAAAAAAAAAGAAGGGGAGTCTTTTTTTTTGTTTTGGAATGAGGTGGTGGTGCTTTTTGCGTGTGGTTTGGGAATGTATGCTTTGTGTGGTGGGTGTGATGTGTGGCGGTGATGGATGGATGGTGGTTGGTTTTCGAGGCTGCGCGTTGGACGTGGTCACTGGTCACTCAGTGGGTGAGTGTGGTGGCGGTGGGCGGGGGGGGGAAAGGGGGAGTCGTGGTTTCCCTTTCACTCATGACGTGAATGGCGCCACCACGTTGGCTCACATTTCAGCTTTTCCCATCACATCATGGTTTTTGGGTTTCATTTAGAGACGCGGCATTCTTTTTGCGTCGTGCGTCGTGCGTCGTGCGTCGAGTAAAAGTTGAGTCTGCATTCAGTTGTATATAAAAGGAGAAGAGAAGAGCATTTTGCTGCGCTAGGCTGACTTGCTAAGTGGTATCCTGTCGTCTGACATCATCATCATCATTGTCGTCATCATCGTGAATAAAACCGGTCATATCGACAAGAAACGAAAGAAACGAACAAAACGAAAGAAAAGAAGGAAATAAAAAGAAAAGAATATCTCAACAAGAAAAAAAAAAAAAAAAAGGCAAAGAAAGAAGAGCAAAGCAAAAGAGGACCCTTTACGCGCACACCGCAAAGAAGCATCCTCCCCCTCCAGCACCCACCGGGCCATGCCCATCCATACCAGCAGCGCGGCCCCCCCACCACTTCCTCATGCACGCATCGTGCGCCTATCGAGCTTGTAGATCCTCGCCGAGTCGCGCGCCCCGTGGAGGTAATGCGGCGGCTGGCCCTTGGACGATAATGTCCACACGCGCGGCGGGCCCTGGGTTGTGAGGAAGCGGATCGGCACGGTGAAGGGGCTGCTGCACCGCGGGTCGGCCGCCTTTACGTCGACGTCGACGGACGAGGAGGCAGCCGTGGATGCGACGCTCTGGATGGAGGTGTGGCCGGACGATGACGACAATGACGACCTCGCCGTGGAAGAGTCGCTGCTGCAGCGACTGGGTGCCGCGTCGTCCTGGATGAGCTGGCCGTGCGATTCGAAGCCAAAGGCCTGGAACCAGTCGGCCATGTCGTCGGCCATGTCGTCGGCCATGTCGTCGGCAGTGTAGTCGTCGGCTTCTTCGTCGTCGTCTCGGTTCTGGTCTTGGCCATGTTTATGGTCATGTTTGTAGGGCACTTCTGTGCTCGAGGCAACATGGCTGTCCACTTCTTGGCACGTTGCGCCGCCGACGACACTGCTTCTGGGCAATCGACACGCACGGGACGCACGGCTGCCATGTTGACGACGACTGGACCTGCCGACTGGCTCGTCCCCATCACATGCCCCCTGGGACCACCTGTCAGACTCGGCTTCGGGTATGGTTGGGAGCCTGGTCGACCGTTTGTTGCTTCTTTCGGGGTTCCTGGGGGGCGGGTCGGGATGCTCGCTGCCTGGTCGTTGTTTCGCTTGATGCCGTCGTCGTCGCTGCTGCTGCTGCTGCTGCTGCTGCCGTTGTTCGAGCAGCGAGCCGCCGTCGCCGCCGTCTTGCAAGCTGTTTTGCGGCACCGAAAAGTCCTTGCGGACAACCGCGTGGTCCATCGGATCCATGACGTCCACGGCCGGCGCGGCAGCACACAATGACAGTCGGTCGCTCGACTGGGCCGTGCTTGTGCTTGTGCTTCTGCTCGTGCTCGCCTTGGACGCCTGCGAAGACTCACTCGCGGCCGAATCGCTCGACTGCCGCCCCTCGACTTGCAGCAGGTGCGGCTGCTGCGCCCTCAGGCGTCCCTCGCAGAACTGCTTGATTTGCTCGACCGTGATCATCTCATCCGCCTGGATCCGTTTCAGGCCAGCGCCCGTCAGGATGTGGTCGACCCAGCTGGAGCAGGTTTTGATCCGAGGGAAGCCCTTCAGCATGGGCGCCGCTTTCCTGGACCTGTCCGTTCGAGCCTTCTTGACCCGGCGCCTTTCTTTCTGTCGTCGCCCGTCTTCCTCTGCTTCTTTGTTGGGATGTGGAGGGAGGGGTTTGTCGACGGGGGACGGCGCGCGCGGCAGGACGGGAATGGAGAGGGGAAGGGGACGACACGTCGCCGGCGGAGGAGGAGGAGGAGGAGGAGGAGGAGGAGGAGGAGGAAGAGGAGAAGGATTCAGCTCAGCGCACGATTTCGAGGCTGGTGACACGAGGCGAGAAGGAGCCGCGGCGTCAGCGAGCCGCGCGTCGCGGCTTGCGTCATCTTTGGCGTTGAACTCAAGCACCCGGCGGACGGCCTGGAATGCGTCCTCCGTCTCCTTGATGAGGAGGCGCACCGAGTCCACCCATTCCACTTCTTGTGCGTCCTCTGTGGACGGCGGAGGGGATTTCGAGCCGCCGCCAAGCGGAGCCGCCGTTTGATAGTTGTCGTCTTGTCCATCGCCTCCATCGCGCGGGAAGGCGGGCGATTCGGGCCGCTGGTGCTTGATGCTCGGGAGCCACGACCGCGGTCGCGACGCAAGTCTATACTCAATCTTGCCGTATCTGGGCCGGGGCATTTCGTCCGACAATCTTGCTGGCTTGGCGGTGCCTCCCTTCGTCTTGTGCAGGGCTCGATGCGCGTCGGGGCGAGACGTGTCCCGCCACGAGGAGAGATGGGCTGCTGCTGACAGCTTCTGCATGGCCTTTGGGCGACAAAACACACCCTGTCTGACAAAGGCTTGTGTGCGCGAGTAGCCTTGTAAGACTAGACTGTGACCAGAGTAAGAAGCTCTTTCTTCTTTTCTCAAGATGCGTGTACAGATTGCCGCAGCTCGATGGGTTTGTTTGCTTTAAAGAGACGGAACAAGGAATCGAGGACAGATGCAGAGCCCCGGGGCTCAGGCTCAGCTTATGAACAAACACGGCCAGTTGGTCACACAGACGCGAACAACATGGAGCACGGAGGACTTGTTCTTTGGCGAGGGAGGCCTCCTCACAGGAAGGCAAAGCACCAAGTTCCGCGGAAAAGCCGAGCTACACTGATGGTAGACAAGACAGTGCCCGTGGTGATGAAAATAATAAAGATGGTGATATATATGCTGTGGAACCCTTCTCCTTCCTGGCGAAGGCCCATGGACCCGGACTGGCACCACACGGGGAGGGAAAGAGGGATGAGGGATGATGGGTGAAGGAAAGAATGGTACGACAGATGCTTTCGTCGTCGGTGCGAGCCCGAGCCCGCGCTCCACTGCAATCGGCCTTGGGCTGTTCTCGTCTTCAAAGAAAAAGCGCTCGTTGTTGTTTGAAAGGGCACGGCGGGGACGGCGGGGACGGCGGGGACGACCCTCGTCGGACCGCAGGCCAATGCGACATGATGCGACGACGACATGACATGACTGAGACCCCATGCAAGCAAAGCTGTGACTTGTGGTGGTCTGTTGAGCCGGGAAAGGGATGGATGCAGCAGGGCGCCCGTTGACGGCCACCGGCCGAGGCCGGCCAGAACCCTTGGCTTTCGTCCCAAGTTTAGCTCCTCGGCCCGCGCATTTACATGGGCTGATGCCATGGGAGGCACCAATGGTCCATGGGTCCATGATACACACACACACACACACATGTCACACACACACACACACACAAATGATAATACATTGGCGCACTCGGGCTTGTCCTCTAGGCTCTCGCCTGCGGCCTGCCTGGCCGTGGGGCCGGTGCGTTCGCTAAGCAGCCATCACGGGGCCGACGCCGGGGGTCCTCGAAGCGGGCTGCACGCGCGTTGCGATCCGGACAACGTCGCCAACCGACCGATCGACGGGAACCCCGTTTTTATTCTCTGGGCCGCGGGGATGGGACTTGTAACTTGTCGGTGTCCATGTTTGGGTGCCATCATCCATGGCCCAATCCAATCCAGCTGCGCGGGGACACGTGGTGGAGGAAAAGCACAGCGCATCCATCAATGATATCATTGATCTGGGCTGTGGGGAAAAGGGAGGAAAAGGATGGGGAGCACTCAGGAGGAAATCGAAAAACACACACACACACACACACACACACACACACACACACAAAAAAGGCAGATTGCCTCTGAGAGAAGCGAGAAAGCACGCCTGCCATTGGTCCCGGTGCTTCTCGTGAAACGTGCAGACTGGAAACACAAGCGATCGGAGAAGAAGAGCGAAGAGCGAAGAGCGTCCTTTTCCCGTGCACCCCTTGTTCCGTCTTGGATTGATGGATGGATGGATGGATGGATGGAGCCGGCCTGGGGACCGATATCCAGATCCGCATCTACATCCGCATCCATGCCTGCGCTGTGCAGGCTGCCATGGGGATAACAAAGGTGGATGCAGTGGATGGCCATCAGGACGTCATCATCACCCAGGCCCAGGGGCCCAGGGGAGGGAACGTGAGTGCCATCTTTCATCTTTGGTTGAAAGTTGAAAGCATGCCGCTGAAACGCTGCAACGGCATTTGCGCCCCCGTTCCCAACAAAAAAAAAAAAAAGCAGCCAGCTCATTGTGCGCGTGAATCAATTCCATCTCATCATCACTGTTCATTCAACAACCTCTTTGTACCCCACACAGCCTGCCTCGTCTTTTTCTTTCTTTCTTTCTTTCACTGCGTGTGACCATGTGCACCAGAGATGCGCCTCATTTTGCGTCGACGAACCACACACCACACACCAACCAGGAACAGCTGCAGGCCGGGGGGGGGGGGGTAGGAAAAGGTGGGCAACACAGACACAGATCAGATACAAAGCAAAGCAAAGCAAAGCAAAGCACGTCGCCGGCTTTTGCAACGACGAAAGCGGATGGGAAACGACTCAACGCGTCATTCGTCCTTCGTTGTTCTCCGGGACAGGGCAGGAGCGATGCAGCATGGCACATGCAGTCGCCACGGTCGCGATATCGGATTGGGAAGACTGGGGAGGCGGGGTAACGCACCTAGACTACCGCCGTTTCCGCTGAAACAGAGGTACGCGCACACACATACCAGTGTACGTAGGTAGACATGTACCTACCTAGCATCTAATCTATCAGAACAAAACACATTTTCTTGTTCGTTCTTTTTATAAATCCATTCCGTTCCTTTGCCTCCTTTCTTCCTTCCTTTACTTATTCTTGCATTCTTTCTTTCGTTTATTCGGTCATCCTCTTCGCTCGTCCCGCGTGTGACGGCCGAATGCCGAACTCCTCGACAGCCTGCCTACCTGCCTACCTGCCTACCTGCCTACATATGCGCACTCGGCTATCCCGGTTTCGAAAAAAAAAAACACCCTCGATGCGTCGCCAGGCGGAACACCCGTCCGGCGCTGCGCATAGGCCTGATGAGTGATGCTAATTATATCTCGACCAGAAACTGGGCCACCCCCTCTCTTTCCTCCAACCTTTTTTTTCTTCTCAACACCGATGGCCACCTCTTTTTTTTTTTTTTTTTTTTTTTTTTTTCCCTGCAGGACTCTCGGCGTGCTCAGCCTTCTCAGCCTGCTTTTTGTCTCCTTGGAGCCTCGTCGCTCGAGACGTCTGAATGCCCGTCGTGCGAAACATGTAGGTTCGGGTGGCCCGGCCCAGTCGACGTCAACAACACCCGAACTCGGCCACTGAGCAAAGCCCGCTCGTTTTCTTTCAAGAAGAAGTGAATGAAAAGTAAGAAGAAAGAGCCAGGGATTGTTGTGGTGCCGCCAAAAAGAAACCTTTGCGTCGCACGTGCACACACAGCTGCCCGTTTTCTTCCCCATGCCCCAGCATCACAATCACAATCACAGTACATAAAAACAAACCCCATGGTTACAGGATGCGATTCGCCTCACGCATCCTGCGCGGCGTCCCTGTCGTCAAGAATGACAGCGCGGCGTGTCGTGGGCGGAATGGCGCCGCCTGCCCCTGCAGCAGTGTCTGGCCGTCCTCCTTGTCCTCCTCGTGCTCGTCCTCGTGCTCGTCCTCGTGCTCGTCCTCGTGCTCGTCCTCGTGCTCGACCTCGGCCTGGACCTTGACCTTGCCGTCACAGTCGTTGCTGCCGGCATGCCGCCGCACGCCCCAGCATGAGACGAAGCAGCGCCCAACGAGCGCGACCAGCCTTCCAGGTGCGGAGGGAAGCCCGGCCAGGCAGCCTCGTGCGCGTCTTGCATCGTCGCCCTCGTCGGGCAGTCTGATGGCCTTGGTCGTGAGCATGTCGTGGTTGGTCGGGCGTTGCAGGCGATGGACCGGAGGAGGAGGAGTAGTAGGAGTAGGAGTAGTAGTAGTAGTAGTAGTAGTAGTTGTTGTCGTCGTTAGGGAGCCGAGGTTAGCCGTTGTCGTCTCCAAACCAAGAGCGAAATCCTCCCTCGTCTTTCCAAAAACTCTCTCTACTCAATCAAGCAGCAAAAGGGAAACCTTCTCGTCAAGACTTTAAAGAAACCCAAGATCAATCATTTCTACTGTCAGGACAAGAAGATAATCTCATCCCCCCCCACGCCCCTAGAACATAAACATAACATTCCCTCCCTGTCCCCCCCCCCTTCTCCCCCTCGCTCGCCCGTCTCCCTTCAGCAAGCCCCTTCATTCCAGTTCAACGGCTCAGCTCCACGGCCCTTTGCCACCCTTTCGTCCAGAACACGTCACACAGTTCCATTTTCTTGTTCTTCACCTGCTCGCATTCGTGGGTGGCAGCGAGGAAGGGCGACAAAGGAGGATTTGCTGAGCACTGCCTTGGGCCTTTTGGCTTTGGCTGTTCCGGGCAGACTTGCCATTTTGGATCAATCGCCGTGTCAACGTGGCCAGATGGGCTTACCATCCGACCTCATGGTACAATTCTAGCCGTTCCAAACCGATGGAAGGCCGTTCGCTAGGTAGCAGTGCCAGGGATTGCACATTTTCTTTTCTTCTTTTCTTTTCTCTTCTGTTTTTATATTGGCAGTCTCACACTTGTACAAGTCCCCAACTGTCTGGTACCGTCAACACCACAAAAGCAGACCACATGTCACTCTAGTCGTCATCAAACGCGGCATCATGGCCGCCGTCTTCATCATCGTCCTCATCGTACAGAACGAATGGTACAAACCGAAAGTCCAGGAAGCTCCGCTTCCCGCCATCCATCTCGACCATGAACTGCAGGCTCAACACCCCCTGCCCGTCGCCCCGCAGACTGATTTTGTTCGCGATGCGCATCGCCTCCGTGGAGTTCTTGATGAAGTCGAACTTGTACGTCTGCGACCAGCGGTCGCCAACGGTAAAGGTCTCCAGTAGATCTCTGCCCCTAGCAAAGTCCACCGCAGAACTGCCCAAATCACCTATGCCGGCCAAGGAGAGAAAGGGGGGCGCTTTGGTCGCCATGATGGTCAGCTTGTCCGGCGCGGTGGGGGAGATCTCGGCCAATGCGTCGAGTAATGACCGCGAAGGCATGATGATCTTGAAAGAGAGCTCCTCCCTGTCAAAGGGGATATCTTCGGGCAGTTCAGGTACATAGGTCGTGAGCCCGGCCGTTGTTTTCACTCCGGATTCTTCAATGGTAATCTTGAACGGGTCGCCTCGTTCGTTATACAGAAGTGTGCAAGTGCCGGATATTCCCAACGCCTGGTTGCTGAAGGCATCCGCCCGGTAGTTCCTGAGATTACTTCGATACGGATCCTGCTCGGCCTTTTGGGCCTTGGCAGCCACGTCCACGGCTCCAAAAATCTGGAGGACTTCCAAGAGCGAGGCCAGTGATAGTTGAAAGTTTGGTAGTTCAGACACTTCACCATCAACGACCGGCGGTAGGTTGAGGCTGTAGGATGAGAACAGTGCCTTGTCAAGAAATGCTACACCTGTTATGTGAAATTTTTTAGTCAAAAGCCAACCTTTTGATCCGAGTTTTGACCAAGTGTGTCGTACACGACGCTGGACGAACCTTGCATGACCCTAGAGTGATCGGCAGCAAATCTGATCCCTTCTTCAGTAATCTGGACGTGGACCCGGGGGGCAAAGTTAATACACCGCAGGAGCTGAAACAACGGTCTTGTAGACGTGGCTACAGCTCGAAAGATGGGTACCGTATCGGGCGCCATTTTTTCCCCAGAATAGAGAGTTGGGCCAGGTTGTGGTTTGTATGCTGCGACGAGATGGCTTTCCGAAGCTGGAAACGAGGGGTTTTTTCCTTCTTGAAAAATGAAGTTCGAAAAAAAAATTACTACAAGCCAGTCGCTCAACCGAACCTTGATCTTTTATCGTGCTTGCTCCTCAACTAATATACACTGTAGATACTGGCTCTCAAAACCAGCTGATTTCTTTTTTCTTTCTTTTTGATGAGGAGAATCGGGGGTTATCTCAGACGTAGACGCCAACCGCGCAGAACATGTATACGGTTCCAAAACTGTATCTTATACGTTAGCCGCTGATTGGTATTTGGATGCATCCTCTACAGCGGCATGCGACATACCCGAAAGCGAGTGACGCGGGAATCCCGAGCGCGGTAAGATTGACCAGGGATCGGTCTAGCAGCAAGTTTGGTCAGCAAGGCGGGAGTGCCACAAAACTGTTCTTCCGGCCTCGAGAAACAAACTCACTCAGAGCGAACACGCCAGTGATGAATACCCCAATGAGTATCAGAAGAAAGGCAACGAGGAACTGGCTGTTCTTGCCAACGGTGGGGAGGAATGGACTGCCTTGAGCAGCGAGCCAAACCTCATGCAACGAGGAATCCATGTGCTGGGTTAATTTTGGTACGAGAAACAGGAGCCCGCCGAGGATGGTCAGCTCGATGTCGGCGCAATGGCAATGCAATGGGCGCAATGACAACGAGGGAAACCGGAAACGTTGTGGTTTGGGAATCCTGGATTCTCGTTCCTGACACGGAGCTCTAATAATAAGAAGTGGCCCTTCCTCTCGGCTCTGCAAGCTTTCCCCGGCTTGCTCACGTAAGCCGGTCGTGCACGGTCCACGCCGCGGGGACAAATCGTCGAATCGCCAAGTCCTGGTCTCCACCGCGCAACGCAATCGAACTCTCTCGTCATCATCCACGCCCGATGCTGGCGTCCGACTGTTTGCGTCACCCGGTTAGTTTTGCGAAGAGAAGCGCGCACGATGGGCGATATTGTGAAGGAGGAAAATGGTAAGCGCCCAGCTCCCAAGAAGCTTTGTGGTCCAGTCTGTTTTTTTTTTTTTTTTTTTTTTTTTTTTTGTTTTTTTGCGTTTTCCCCGCGCGGCTAACCAGGATTCGTCTCGCCCAGGCATCAAGCGCAAGGCTTCGGCGGACCCTTCCTCGCCCGCGGCGTCCAAGCGAACGAAGCACGATGAAGCCGCTGCGCCGGTCGGCAGTATGAAGCCCGTGGCTCTGAAGCCGATTCCGTTCCCCGAGAAGGTGCGTGACGTGCCATGCCTTGGGAACGAACTATACCTTTTGTTCGCATACAGAAAAAAAGAAAAAGGGGGATGGGGGGATGAATGCTGATGTGTACGCAGCCGGCCGTGATTGAAGAGCGCAACGGCGAGATCGAGTTCCGAGTGGTCAACAACGACAATGAGCGCGAATCGCTCATCATCCTGACGGGCCTGAAATGCATCTTTCAGAAACAGCTTCCCAAGATGCCCAAGGACTACATCGCGCGGCTGGTCTACGACCGCACCCATCTCTCCATCGCCATCGTCAAGAAGCCTCTGGAGGTGGTGGGCGGCATCACATACCGGCCGTTCAAGGGCCGCAAGTTTGCCGAGATTGTCTTCTGCGCCATCAGCTCGGACCAGCAAGTCAAGGGCTACGGCGCGCATCTCATGTCGCACCTGAAGGACTACGTCAAGGCCACCAGCGATGTGATGCACTTCCTGACCTACGCCGACAACTACGCCATCGGCTACTTCAAGAAGCAGGGCTTCACCAAGGAGATCACGCTCGACAGGAGGGTGTGGATGGGGTACATCAAGGATTACGAGGGCGGCACCATCATGCAGTGCTCCATGCTGCCGCGCATACGCTACCTGGAAATGGGCCGCATGCTCCTCAAGCAGAAGGAGTGCGTGCAGGCCAAGATCCGGGCCTATTCCAAGTCGCACACGGTCCACGCGCCGCCCAAGGAGTGGAGGAACGGGGTCAGGGAGATCAACCCGCTCGACATTCCCGCCATCCGCGCGTCCGGCTGGTCCCCCGACATGGACGAGCTCGCGCGCCAGCCCCGTCACGGGCCCAACTACAACCAGCTGCTCCATCTCCTCAACGACCTGCAGAACCACCAGTCCGCGTGGCCGTTCCTCGTGCCCGTGAACCGGGACGACGTGGCCGACTACTACGACGTCATCAAGGAGCCCATGGACCTCAGCACCATGGAGAACAAGCTCGAGGCGGACCAGTACGCCACGCCCGAGGACTTCACCCGGGACGCCAAGCTCATCTTCGACAACTGCCGCAAGTACAACAACGAGAACACGCCGTACGCCAAGTCGGCCAACAAGCTCGAGAAGTTCATGTGGCAGCAGATCAAGGCCATTCCCGAGTGGTCGCATCTCGAGCCGGAGAAATAGTGTTCACCTCCGACCTCGAGACGCAGGATCCGCGTCATTTCTTCCCACCGAGCAGCAGGAGCAGGAGCAGCAGCAGCAGCAGCAGCAGCAGCACCTGGTTACCAAAGATGGTCTGCATGAATCATGGGCTATGCGCGCTCCACCTTTTTCCTCTCTCGCTCCAAAAAAAAAACATGAATGCTTCTTCTTCTTTTTTTTTTTTTTTTTTTTTTTTTTCTTTTTCTTTTTTTTTTCACGATGTAAAGACCTTTCACTTCTGCTTCTTTTCTTCGCATGCTTGTTTTTAGCGCGGCGTTCTTTTTGGGGGAAGGGGGGTGGGTGAGGCCTGTGCAACGGTACACCAGAATGGATTACAGGATTGGAGCTTGGGGAGTTTTTTTTTTTTTTCTGGTTTTCTCCTTTTTTTCATTCGCGTCTACATATCTTTTCGCCGTGAGGTAGTCTCGACAAATCAGGAATGACGGTCTGTTCCGTTCCGCTCTAAAAAAATATAATAAAAAACGGCCACGTCGTCACTCTCTCCCAACATTAGCTTTGCACAGCCCCCCCAAACCAGAACCCAGTAAATGTAGACGCACTTATCTACACCACACCACACTACAGACACACCACACTACAGACACAACACAGCCAGACAAAGGACCCAGGACCAAGGGCAGTCACTAGGTGCAACGTCTCGAACTCATCATGACATGACATGTACGGCGATTTCCTCGGCCGTGCTACTTGCCCTAAAATACCACACCATGTGAGCTCTAAAAGGAAGAAGATATAAGGAAAGAGAAACCAAGGAAATAGGAAAAAGAAATCGTGTCAAATCAGATAATCTCATGTGCATAACCCTCCCCCCACTACCATGCGACCCCCTCCCCCCTTTATCCTTCTTTCTAACCCTCTGCTCATGTATCCCGTCCAAAAGAGTCCGTTTATCTCTTTTTTTTTTTGTTTACATGTTCCATTCTAATCTGTATGTTCACTTTATTTTTTCTTTCCTTCATTTTTCATTCTCCTCTCTCCTTCCTCTTTGTTCTTTCTTTCTTTTTTTTTAAAAAGAGAAAAAAAGAAATTAAAAAACTGTCTACTTCTTTTTTCAGGCCATTATGCAAAAAACACCGCGTATGACGTATTTTCCTTCTTTGTTCTCCCACCCCTCTGTTTCTAAAATGCATCCTGCGCGCTCGAAAGGCGAACGGTAGGACGAGTGACCCTCGTCCGAGGCTCGGCACCACCACCACCACCACCACCACCACCACGGGTACTGGCCGGCGTCTCAGCCTCCAGCGCCACGAGCATCGGATGCAGCACCACGGGGATCTCTGACCACTGACCCGATCGAGCTGCGCTGATCATGCCGGGGGGGAGGAGCGCCGCGGGGTTCCAGGACGTGCCGGACGCCCGGCGGAACAGCTGCTCCGTCATCTGCTCCGTCATCTGCCCGGGTGACAGGGCCAACTCGCCCGAGTCGAGGACGTTCTTGAGCCACTGCTCCCATTCCTCGTCGAGCACCACCGTCGTGTCGCCCGCGTTGCGCCGCGTCGCCCGGTCGCGGAGACGCTCGTTCAAGTCGACGCCCACGCTTTCAAACTCGTCGTCGCTCTCTTCCGCATCCGAGACTTGTTCCACTTCCTCCCACTCTTCCCGCGCGAGGCCGTCTCGGTCTCGGACTCGGTCTCGGACTCGGTCTCGGACTCGGTCTCGGACTCGGTCTCGGACTCGGTCTTGGTCTCCATCTCCATCTCCATCTCCATCTCCATCTTCGTCTTCGTCTTCATCTTCATCCGCATCTTCATCTTCATCTTCATCTGTCTGCTGTGGGCTCATGCGCGGTGAAAATGCTGGTGGTGGCGACGGCGCGAACGGCATCTGCATCCGCTCCTCGGACGGCGGCACCCAGTCGGAAACCTCGTCAGCCGTCGTATCCTTGATGACGATGCCCTGCTCCTTCTCAAACTTGTCCTTGGCCCACCTCGTGCCCTCCCATTTCGTCAGGCCGTCTACCTCGGCCCTGGTGAGCCGGAGGGCGTCAAACGCGCGGAACAGACGCCGGTGCCACGGCCACCTGGAGAGGCGAATCCTGTGAGTCGGGTGCGTGTAGTCCAGGCCGGGGTACTTGGCCTCCTGGGTGTCGAGATGGCCGTAAAAGGCATGCGTCTCCTGGCGCACCTCGGGAATGAGGTTGCGCTGTAGAAAGGCCTGGAAGTTGTGCGGATCGTTTGGCTTGGGCTTGGCGTAGAGCTGGTCGTACACCATGTCTTCCACGAAACGGCCCTTCATGTTGGGCGATGGCGGGGTTTTCTTTTCTTTTCCTTTTCTCTCGCAGGGCGGCTTCTCAGATGCTCGATGGAAAAGTCCAAGTCGGACTCAACAGTTGGGCGATGCTGTCGTGCCGTGGTGGTGACAGCTTGGGCCGAATGGGCATCGAGGGGCCCAAACGAAACGAAAAGAAACAACTTGGCGGCCCAGGCGCAGGCGTAGGCGCAGGCGCAGGCGGATCCAATCGCGGGCTCTGCCCAACCTGCATGCAGCACAAGGCTCGAGGACGGGAACAGCAGGGTGCTGGTTCAACCTGATGCCACCAAAGCACCGTCGGCCGCGGAACAGACGTAGATCGATTTGGGGGGGGGGGGACACGAATGGGACGCGGACGAGGACGGAAATCGTTTGTGGTTGAAAAGTCCAGGGACGGACAGATGGCTGGAACCTTGAGGCAGGTCAAGAGGAGCTGCAACTGACTGCAACTGACTGCAACTGACTGCAACTGACTGCAACTGTCTCAGTCTGTCGTGCACTGCCCGGAAGCAGCCAGGCTAGTCCCGATGAGGCAACATTCAGCACTAGTACCTTTGACGACAGCAAAGCCACCAATCGTCGCCCGGCGGCCGAGTCTCCAAGCCTGTGCCTGTGGCTTTTCGGTGGCGTCTCGGGATTTCGTGACCTTTTCGTCTTTTTTCCTCAAATCTAATCACAATCACATTTCCTTTGGCTTGCAGAAACACAGTTTGTGAATTGCTACAGAAAAGAACCGTTCATGCACGTCGTTAAATTCACATGTCAAGTCGTCATGTCGTTTGCCCACACTCCACCCCCCCCCCCCAAAAAAAAAACAAAACATCAACACCTTGCCCTCCACCAAGGAAGCAAGCTTCTCAGACCCGTCAAATGGGTGTCTTCTTCCGCAAGAATCATCCCATGCAAAGAGATTAGTTTCATGCGCTACACGTCCTCGCCGGGTCGACTCGGCTTCCATCAGTTAGCCATGAGCCGCCTCGGCATGCATCTGTCGGCTCGCCATGGCAGCAGGGCTCGTCATGCCGTCCTCTGGTGAAAGTCGTCGTCCCCATCTCCTCCTCTCGTCTCTCAGACGTTCTCGGTCCCGGTCCCGGTCCCGCTCTCGCTCGCGGTCACGCGCATCCCAATCAGGCCGGTCTCGCTGTCTGTCAATGTCGGCATGACTGCTCGTTCTCCTGTGCGTATCAGATCGCCTCAGATAGCTCTTTCCTCGTTTCAGCTCGAGCTCTTTATCGTCAGCCCAATCATCGCGAACTCTGCCGCTCTGGTGGTAACGGTCCCTTTCTCGCTCTCGCTCTCGCTCTCTCTCCTTGTCTCTCTCGCGTTCATCCCGAAGCCGGCGCCGCGTCCGCGCGGCGGCCTCGCCTTCCAATGTTGCAGCGTCCCCAGAGTCGTCCGTGTCCATATCCGAGTAAGTTTGATTGAGGCGTGACGGGCGAACTTGTTCGGGGCTTCTTCGTGCTCGAACAGCCCCCGTGCCAGAGTTCTGCCTTGAACCCGCCCATGGACGCTCAGAGGTCAGACCGTTGGGCAAGATGTTGCTCACAGTTTCTGAGATCCTGTTTCGGAAGGAACCCAACGGGCTGGGCATACCGCGTCTCTTGGTGTCGTCTGTTCGAGAATCCAAACGTGGGGGGAGACGTGCACTGTTGGGGACAAACCTTCGGATGGATGGTGGAGGCGGCGAACCGGGGTGTCGGTGACGCTTTTGTCTGTGGTCCGGCACAGCATCTTCCTCGGATGATGCCGACGACTGTCCTCTGGGGTGGCTGTGTGGGCGAGCCTGGCCTGATCGCTTCGCACGGGGGTCCAGGTAGGTGGAAGAATATCCTCGCCGTGGCGCACGGTCGACGCCGGGAGGCAAGCTTGCGTAATCGGAAAGGCTTCTCCGTCTCCCTCGATCGTCCGTGGCCATGTCTCGGCGGCGACGATCTGGAGACTGCTCCGCTTTGCGTTGGCTGGCATGGCGTCGAGGAACGTGAGAATAACTCGGCCGTTCAAAGTAGTCGGCCGCGGCGTGTCTTGGGTTTGGCGAAGACGTGGATGAAGATGGCTCTCGAGCATAGACACCATGGACATGGCTAGATCTTGGCTCGGGCTTGGGCTTCTTCTCAGGCGCCGGAAACGACTTAGAAGCCGGCTCTTCGTCGTTGGAAGACGATGCCGCCGCCGTCCACAGCTTGGCGGCGCAAATCTTGTGCCAACGATCCACCTCCTGATCGGCTTGTGGAGGGAAACAGGAAACAGGTAGGTCGGTGGGGAATTGTTGACCTGTCTCGGGATGTTTCAGATTCCAGTTTTGAACAGCGTACTGTAGGAAAGGCACATGCTCCTCTGGTCCCAGTAGAACTTCAAGCGACTCCCATCTCGAGAAGCCGCGAAAGGTAAGGGCCGGTATTGAAGGGGCCTCGAAGTCGTTCCCCGTGGGTTGAAGCGTATGCTGACATCCTGTAACCTGCCAAATATACGAGATGGAGGAATGCGGCATGTCTACGAACAGAGCTACCATGATGAAAGGGTCATGTCAGCATCGCCTTTGACCAGCAGAGAGCGAGGCTTGGTCCAGATGTTGTTGTGCATCAACCATGTCCGCCCCCCCCCCCCATCCCCAAAGCACATACAATCATAGTTCCCCCCGACTGCTTTATAAAAAGCAGCCAGTTTATTCGGTGTCAGGTGCGTGTCCGAACTGTCTCCGATGTCAAGAATCTGCGCGAGGCGAAAAAAAAAAAAAAAAATTATTAGATCTCTTGGGCCAACCTCGTGTGTCAACCGGCCCTTCCCCCGGGGCTCTTCTTACCACATGTCGAGCGACGGCCCTGAGTAGGGCATCAAACTGTTTGGTAGGTCCCTTGTCCTTCTCGAACATGTAAGCATACCGAACTGCGGCGCCGGGCGTCGTATCCGAGTACGGTGACGACATGGCGAAGTGCGCCCCGCGTGGCTCACATCCGAGGCGGTGAAGGTATTCAGGACGAGTTCGTTCCGCGCGTCGCGGGGAAAGGATCTGGATCGGGCTCGCAAGCCTTTTCTGCTGTGAGGTGGATGGGCGATGGCAGCACAGGAGGAGCTGACATTTGGACACGCGAGGATGCAGAAGAGGAGCAATGAACGGGTGCGGACGGGAATGTGGACTTATGGACGGACGGTTCAGAGCGCGCAAGCTATGATCGTTTATCAACAAGGCAGGTCGGAGCGGGTGGAGGACGGGCAGCCGCTTGAATGACGCCTGAGCTGACGTGACGCTGGCAAACAAAGATGCCGGTGCACGTGGCGGGGTGGATCGAGAAATCCAAAGTCGCAGGCCAAGTCGTAGGCCAAGTCGCGGTCCAAGTCGAGGTCCAACTTGCAAGCCGGCAATTCGACGCCTCCTGCCTGATGGCATTAGTCGTCGCCGACGTTGGTCTCCTTGCGTGAAGCGTCGTGACTTTTGTGTGATTGTATCTGCCAGAGTCCGCGTCAGGCTGGGCTCCAGCCTCCATAGTGGCCGCCGGCCGGTCACGCTCCTCCCAGTCTGGTCATTCTGTCCGTCATTCGGACCGTCGTCCTGGACTCCTGGTGGGCTGACACGTGCACCGTGCTGCCTCGGATTGAGTGCAGTATTCAATTCCCGTGGCTGGCTGATCAGCCGGTCGGTCAAGAGCATGCGGTGCCCTGCCCTGGGGTCAGCCGGGCGAGAGATTGGCGTGCATCCCGAGCCTGGTGCTCTAGGGTAGCGGCAGGCAAACACTGGCGCGCCATGTCTCGGCCAAGGCCTGCTTGAAAGGCCCTTGCTTGAACACGTCTGTCCATCCACAAGTGACAACAGCCAACAACCACGACTCGACGGGCACGA
>SRQA01000559.1:0-20317 GCA_018360365.1 Claviceps citrina | reverse complement strand
CCCTATTGCTACTGCTAATAGGCGTCGGAATGCTATTAAAAGACATAAAGAGAAAGGAAGGAAAGGTAACATAAAGACCCTATTATGCCCCCTTTATACCCTTACTATAAATACCCCCCTATTATTATATATAAGCCCTACGTGCGAGGCAAGGTATGTATAACTACTAATACACACCTGCATTAGCCCTATATTAGGCAAAGCCTAATACTATTACATAGCCTTCTACCCTAGGCAGTAGCTATGCTACATAGACACTACCTACACAAAAGCGTTAGGTTAGTAAGAAAAAGCTATAGGCAAGTAAATTAAGAAATAAAATATTCCTATTATATTAAACGCTGCTAGGGGAGGTAAGCTAGCCTAGCTAGGATAAGTACTAGACTAGTAAGTTAAGGAGATAGTTTAGGGATAAGTAAGTAAACTAAGATAAAGGGATATAAAACTAAATAAAACTATAAACCCTACTAGGTAGTATAAATAAGTAATATAATAAATATAATAGGCGTGGTATAAGTATAACATACTACACTAAATAGCTAGTATAAAAGCAAGACATAGGCTATTAATAGTTACTAGTAGTTAGACTATGTCTAAGCAACCTACCTAATGTTAGTACCTAGTTAGAGTAAGGCGCCTATATTAGGCACAAGAAGTAAGCTATTAATAGCTAGCATAGCTAGCTAGTATTATAAGAACCTATAGTTATTATTATTTGCATATAACACCTAAACTAGATAATACTATATTAGACGCCTATTAGAGGTATAAAAACCTTATCTTATCTACCCCTAAAGTCCTACTAACTATCCTCCCCTATTCCCCCTATTATAAAGAGTTTTTATTCTATTACCTATTACCTTCTTATAGACTTATTATTATACCTAAGCCTACTTTATATTACTAAATCCTACGCTTAGTTACTTACTATATTATAGCTACCCTAAGGCCTACTACTACTATAGTACCCGCTACTACTATATTACCTAAGCTATGCCTAGGCGCTATTTCCCTTATATAGCTTTTAGAGTATTAGTAAGTAGCCCCTGCCTACCCTAGCTACCTATATATACCTATAGCTACTACAGCCTCCCCTAAGCGCGCTATACTAGCCCCTATAACTGCTTCTTAGCGCGTAGGGTAATATCCTGCCCTTACACTAGCACTAAGCATAGGCCCTAAGCAAGTTTATTATAAAAAAAGACTCTAATAAGGAGGGTAATACTATACCTATAACTATTAACCTGCCCTATATTTAGTGTATTCTTATTACTATCTAATTAGGCAGACTAGACTATAAGTATAGTCCTTATAGGAAGTTATATAAAAGCTACTAGAAGGGCTGCTAGAAATATATATAGGACACGCGTATACTAGCAGCTAATCCCTATATTAGGCATACTATATACGCCCTAATATAAGCTATAGCTAGGGGCCACGCTATTATTACACTAGAGGTATATTATAAGGGAACCTAGCGGATTTAGACAGCTGCTATCCTAACACCTAAATTCCGCGCCCTAGGTAATAGATTTACTAACCTATACTACTATACTAAGTATACCCTAGTTACTATCTAGACTATTTATAATACTCCTACTACTACTATACCTACTAATAATATGCCTATTATAAGGAGTGCTACACCTACACTACCTAGTAATATAGCTACTAACCTATTTCTTATATCTCCTAGTGCCCTTATCTAGGGTATTATATAGCTACTAGTCTAACCCCTTACCTAGCTTAGAAGTATGCTATTTATATAGGAGGAGCGGAATACCTAAGCTATAGCTAGCTACTAGTAGTATACTATATAGTCTTTTAGAGCTATATAAAGGGCTATAAAGAAGTAGATAGTAATACTATAAAGTATTATATAGCTACTATAGTAATCCTATAAGCCTAGCCTATAGGTAAAGAAATTACTAAACACCCCCTAATGCCCCTAATACGCCCTATAAGGGCATATACTAGAGAGCTATTAATACTACTAAAAGAGAGATAAGAGGGATATATAAGTAATCTTAATAGCACTATCCTAAATATAGTATAATACCCCCTCCCCTAACCCTTATAATAATAAGCTACCCCTAAAGTTACTTAGTAACTAATATAAGGTTTACTAAGGCAAGGGAGGAAGAAGGGTAGGTAGGAGAGAGGGGAAAGAAAACTAATTAGGGGTAAGTTAGGCCTTAAGTAGTAAATATATATAGCTTTATAAGAGAACCCTATTTAAGAACTTATTAGGGACTATTATTATACTATACACTACCTTATTTTGCCTTATAATTTACTAGGGCCTATATATTTACTAGGTTCTTAAGTAGCTCTTATATTAGCATTAAGTGTTCTACCTATTTAATAAGGATATCCTAATAGTACCTACGGCCCTATATATTATAGGCTGCTAGCACCTTCTTAACCTAGTATTTCTTATAGAGCTTATTATCCTTATTATTCTATACCTATATAAGCCCTAGGCATGTATTATACTAGGGCTAGCTAGGGAGCGGATTAGTAGTAGCATGCTTAATAAGGTTAATATAAAAAATAAAGTAAATGCCCTAGGGTATATTAAGATAGATTATTAGTAGTGTAGGAATAGTTATAATATAATACTTAGCCACTACTTAGTCTAGCTTCTTAGAGGAGTAGTTAGTTTTAATATAGTAAAGAAAGAGCTATACCTAGTCCCTAACCTAGAACTACTCTATAGGGTAATAGGAGGTAGCTATACTATCTTATTATTATTACTAAGTAAAGGTAATAGCTACCTAGGCTAGCTTAGAAGCCTCCTAAAGTTATAAGGCAAACTAGGCTGCCTATCCTACGCTTATAGTAGCGCTAGAAGTAAGGTTTATAAGAACCTAGACTAGATTAATATTATAACTATAAAGTAGCTAGTTTAGACTAAAGCTAGTAATAAAGGAAGCCTAATTATTAAGCGTAAGCTAGCATGCTACTAGGTGCTTAGGCTAATTAAACTATAAGAAAGAAATATAAAAATATAAAATAGCCTACACCTTCTAGTTAGCCTACTCTATGCCCTTATTAGTCTAGGGGTAGTAAAAGGTAGAAAGTAACTATTTAGTCTTAATAATTAAGCATAAGGTAGTCTAGAACTTACTTAGCTAGTCTAAGCTATAGTTAGTAATAATAAAGGTAGGGAACCTATAAAACTACTACTAGTATATCTTAAACCTCTCTACACATGCCTTAGTAAAGATACTAGTTATAGCCTTAAGCTAGATAAACTTAGAAAGGCAGTTTGTAATTACTATAAGAAAAGAGGGATTAAATAGCCTACGCATAGGCAGGCCTGTTATAAAGTTAACTAAGATCTAGGACTAGAAGCAGTTAGGAATAGGGAGGGGTTTTAAGAGGCCCTGCCGCCGCTAGCAGCTCTTATAGCTACTATAGTAGTAATAATTCTAGACATAGCAAGCAATATCTTAGGACATGCCTACCTAGTAAAACTATTACTAAAGGGTCTAGAAGGTAGTGTTATAACCTAGATAGCTTGCTACTAGTAACTTATAGCACTCCTAGATAAGGGTAGTTATTAATAGCTTTTATTAAGGCACTTATATTTAGCTATAGAACTAAAGCACCCTATAAGCACTAATATTATAATTTATAATCTACTCCCTTGTCTTAGCCTTTATAGGGAATTACTATATATTCTTATAAATAATAGTAAGGCAGTAGTAGTATATTATATTATAAGTAACTACTATATCCTAGAGCGCCTAAAGGTAAGGAGAGGAAAAAACCTAGTTACTAGAGGGTAGTGTAATATTAGTGCTAAAGGGGTTAGGGTTACTTATAAAAATAGCCTAAATAAATAAAGGTTAAAGGAGGCAGCTATACTATAAGGTTAGCCCTACCTTATTCTAGCCCTATTAGAAGAGCGCATTAGTATACTACTAGTACTATATAAGTTAGTGCTATAAGTAATAATAATACTATAAGAGTGTCTTAGCCTAGTAAGCCTAATACTTAGTTATAATTTTAGGGGTTATAAAGTACTTAAGGCTCTTATAATTAGTGTAGATAGTAAAGGGCTTAAAGACACCCTAGAGCTTAGCTAACTATACCTTAAGGCAGGAGATAATAGCTAGGAGCTCCTTATTATAAATAGTATAGTTTTGCTAAGGAGGGGTTAGCTAGGCTAAGTAATAGGCAATAAGGTACTAAATACTATCTATCTAAAGCTAGAGAAGGTAACTACTAAGGGTAATACTAAAGTAGTTTGCCTTAACTATTATATCCTAGTTAGGGTTTTATTAAGCTAGGATTAGGTCTAAGATAAAGAGGCGCTTAAGCTTATTAAAAGCATAGGCCTCCTACTACCCCTAAATAAAGGGGATACTCTTCTTTATAAGATTATAAAGGGGGTTAGTAACTTAGGAGAAATTTAAAATAAAGTTATAATAAAAATTTATAAAACTAAGGAAGCTATATACACCCTATAGCTTTATTAAGGCTACCTAGTCCTAAATAGCCTAGACCTTAGTAGAGTTAGGGCGCACGCTTTTGCCTGCTATAATAATATACCTAAGGTAGTAAACCTATTAGGTAGTAAAGATAGACTTATTAAGGTTAAGGTAAAGGCCCGCTGCCTATAGGCAGCTAAAAACCACGCAAACCTTCTGCAAATAGTTACGCCTTAAGCTACTAGAATAAACTAGGATATTATCTAAGTATACTATAATAAAGTTACTAAGGGCATTACTAAGGGCGTTATTAACATAATACTAAAAAGTAGCAGGCACACCTACTAGGCTAAAGGGGCAGATAAGCTACTTAAATAGCCTAAACTACATTTAAAATACTATAAAAGCCTTATTCCCCTTAGTAACCTATAGCTTATAAAAAGCTGCCTAAATATCCACCTTAGTAAACTATTATATATAAGCTAGAGAGCAAAGGGTTTTCTTAATAAGAGGCAATAGGTAGTAGTCTTACTTTATAATCTTATTAAGAGCATAGTAATTCACGCAAAACCACTAGCTTTTACTAGCCTTCTTAACTAAAAGGACTAGAGTAGCTACTAAAGAAAAGCTAGCTTAAATTTATTCCTTATCTAAGAGCTCTATAAGCTACCGCTAGAGTTTAAGTAACTAGTCCTAAGGTATAGAGTATAATAAGCCCTAAAGGAGAGAGGGGAGGGACTTATTAGAAGACTTATAAAAACAAATATAGTAGTCTAAGGTGCTATAATAGGGTAGGAAAGTATTTGCCTTAGACTTATTAAAAAGATTAGTAAAGTTATAAAGCTTAGCTAGTAGGGCTATATAGGGGTCCTTAGGCTATAACTTAGGTATAGTAACCTAAAGGATAGATATTAACTTACATAAGCTAGTGCCTATAAACTAAATAGTTATATCCTAAAGGTAGCAAGCCTACTTAGCTATAGCTATAAAGGCAGAACCTATTATGCCCTATATAGCCTTGCCCTAAGCGTAACTTAAGGACTCCTATACTATAAGGCCTTTTGCTACGCCTACTATTAGCTCCTGCTAAGTAGTATAAAGGGTAATGTTATAGTATTTTATTTATAATAGGCTAAAGATTATATCCTAGGCTAGGCCTAGGACTATATAAAGGCAGACAAATAACTACTAGCTATTAATATTAATTACAGCGTAGGCAAGGTAAGTAATACTAGACTCCCTCTTAAGTGCCTATTATCCCTACTATTAAACCTTAATAGTAGTCCTTACCTAGCGCCTTAAAGGTAGCTAAATAAGCTTAAGGCCTAGCTATTAAGCAGTAGACTTACTAATAGCACTATAGTACTTATAGCTATAGTTAATTAGGGTATTTATAAAGGAGGATAAGTTAAAGAGAATAGGAATAAAAAATACTAGGTAATTTATATATTTATAAATTTTATTATACTCTATTAACTTTACCTCCTTCTAACCTAGAGTCTACTATATAACAAAGCTTAGAAGCCCTTATATAAAACTTACTATAAGAGCTAGTCTTTTCCTATCCTATTCTTCTCCTCCTTCTTATACTTATAGTTATTAGCCTTAGTAATAGCCTACTAAATATAAACCTTAGGCTAAAAAGAGGGAAGGAGGGAGTAGTTATAAGCTATATAACCTATCTCTCTATAATATAAGCAAGCACTAGACTCCTAGTAACGCGCTATCTCCTAGTTAGTTACTTACTTAGCTTATGCCTAAGTAAAGGGTAAGGCTATATTCTTAGCCTTTAGCTTCTTCTTCTTCCTGCCCTTACCCTAGGTTCCTATAGTATTTACCCTAGACATAGCTATATCCCCCTTATAGTTAGTAGTATAGTAATACTAGGCTAAAGAATTTAATAAATGCCTAGTGTAAAAGTAATTCTTAAGCGTAAAGGTCTTAAAGTCTAGGGTAATAGTATAATACTACTCTATAGTAGTGTTATAGCTATTATAGGAGATGCTATAGCTAATATATATACTATATATTTGCTTATTAAGCGTATAGCATAGCTTAGTAAGACAAACCTTATTATTTTAGCTTATGCTACTAGTAAGAGAGAGTTTCTACTTAAAGCAAATAAAGAAGGCAAAGAAGGATTTATTACTAGCCTACTTTATTTAATTAAGTTTAGTAAGGGCTATCTTATAATAATAAGGGTTAGAGTAAAGCTTAAAGAGATAGTTTAGAAAGGTAGCTAGGTTATAATAAATAAAATCCCCTTTCTTAAAGAACAGGGTAACCTTAGCCTAAATAAAGGACAAAAGGTTTTAGTAAATAAATATCCACTAGTTTATAGTAGAACTAATAAAGTTATAATTTACTTATAGCTTATATATTATAAAAAAGCGCTAGGTATTAAAGGTAGATTATTTACTATTATAAGGAGAGCCTATTAGAATTAGCTTATAGTAAACTAGGAGCGTAGTAAGAGGGGAAGGGAGGTTAGTTACCCTAGAAGGGAGGGTTATATTAGTAGGCAAGGGAAGGGATATAGCTAAGGTAGTAGTAGCAGTAAATTAGATTATATAATTAGCAGCGGCCTATATAGCCTAAATTATAGCTATAGTAGTGTCTTCCCGCTTCTATATAGTATTAAGGCGCTATTATATAGCTATAAGGGTGTTACCTTATATAGTTAGGGTTATATTAATATAGTTAAGAATTACTATTATATCTTTTACTATAAGAGAAGCGGGTTTATTAGCCTATGCGTTTGTGTTTATATTTAAAGGTATATTAACTTATTTTAATAGCTAAAAGAAACATAAGGCTAGAGAATATCTTTTAAATATTATAAACTAGCCTTATTACTACTGCTAATAGGCGTTAGAATGCTATTAAAAAATATAAAAAGAAAGGAAGGAAAGGTAATATAAAGACCCTATTATGCCCCCTTTATACCCTTACTATAAATACCCCCTTGTTATTATGCGTAAGCCCTACGCGCGAGGCAAGGTGCGCATAACCACTAATGCGCACCCGCATTAGCCCCACATTAGGCAAAGCCCAATACCATCACACTTAGCTTTAATACTTAATAATTAAAATAAGTATAAATATACTCTTTAATATCTTTTCTTATGTGTAGCTAGTAGTATTAGTTAGTAATTTAATAAAGCATTTTGCTAACTCCCTAATGCCTTATAGCTTTATTATTATAAATAAGTATTAAGATCTCTTTATAAAGACCTAATAAAATATATATATAGTCTCTAAAAAGGAGTGTTTTATTTTTATTAATTAACTAACCTAGAGGGCTATAGGTATTCCCTAAGCTTCTAACTAAAGGGTTAAAAACTACCTTTTTACTATAACCTTAAGAGCTACAGGTATTCTCTTAGTCTTTTTATATTTTATTATCTAAAGGGTTAGAAACTTCCTTTATATTTTAAGCTTAAGGGCTATAGGCATTCTCTAAGCTTTAAATAAGCTACTTAGTTTATAAGATAAAGGCATTCCCTTATTATACCTAGCTTAATTTATTATATATAGCTGCTTTTAAAAGTTTTATAGTAATAGCTTTATACTATATAAAACACTAACTAAGAAAGTAAACTTTAGCTATAAGAGCGCTATTATATTAACTTATTATTAGTATAAGGCTATTAAGTAAAATTAGTATTTATAACTCTAATAATATTTTAAACTATTTTAAAACGCTACTTATAAGTATTACTCTTTTAGTAATTATACTATATACTTACTCTTTAAGGGCTATAGTATTTTTTAAGTATTTTAAAAAGCTACTTATAAGTATTACTCTTTTAGTAATTATACTATATACTTACTTTTTAAAGGCTATAGTATTCTCTAAGTATTATAGGCTAAAGACTATACTAATTATAATTATTTCTTTCTTAGTTAAAGGTAGTTTAAAGCTTAATTACTTTAACTTTATATTAATAAACTTAGTTAAAAAATATAAAGCTTAAGAGGCTTTTATATCTTTAACACTAGTATTATAGTCTAACTTATAAGACAAAGGGTTTATAAGGTTTTTAACCCCTAGCTTATTTTTAATTATAAAGTTATATAAATTAAGTTTATTAAGGGCTTATACTTGCCTACTAGTAAGCTTAGGCTTTAATATAAAATACTTATAATTTAAATAATCTATAATAACTTAAATAAGTTAGGCACTATAAGCTATATAATATCTTTAATTCTTAAAGGCTTCTTAGATTACTAGTAGCTTAGTATTAGGAGTTAAATAGTACACTTTAGTACCTAGTAGCCTTCTTAATATATATATAATAAAATACTATTAGTCTTCTTACTTTTATAAAAGAATTATGCTAATTATAAAGCATAATATATTAGTCTTTATTCTTAATACCGCGGCTAGATTAAAATATACTAGAATAGGTATTGAAAGTAGGGTGCCTTATAGGGATAATAGAAGGTAGTGAGTCTTCTATAACCTTCAAAGGGTCCTTCTTCAACGCAATTGGAAGCTTTTGCAAGCTGCGATTTGTATCCAAATAGAAGGGTCTTGCCTGCTTCTTATGCTATTCTATTCTCTTTGCTTTATAGAAATTCACTATAATTCTAAATAAACTAACAATTTAGTGCTAATTAGGTCATAATAATGCTCTTTAAGACGTCTTTGTAATTTAAGTTTGCTAAGTTATAAATTTACACTCGGCTCCCTTATATACCTACTAAGCGTATTAGAGGATTAAGGTTGCTAGCGGGGGCTTATAGGCTAAGTTTTATTTTCCGCAATATTATTTTGTATAGGAAAACGAAAAAATAGACTCACGGCCACACAACCTATCTACCTATATGCCCTAGATTTTTATATAAAAATACAGAAAATCTAAATAATTTATAGCTTCTAGAAAATATACAGAAGACTTTTCTTTAGTATAGGAACTTAAAAAGGAAAAAAGGGATTTGTGTAATGTACACACACTCTAGGGTAACCTAGCCCTAGGGTATCCTATCCTACTAAAGTTACATGTAACTAGGTTAAGCTAGTCTTACCTAATCTAGCTTGCTAGGCCTAAGACAGGCTTTAGGCTAGCTAGCTAATAGGCTTGCTAGTAGCACTTACTATAGCTATAAACTAGAAGGCAGATATATAAAAATAACCTATAATATAGGCTTATTTTTAACACTCCCTCTAGAAAAGTATTAGGCAAAACAAACCTTTGCCTAATGCTTAGCTCTTTAAAAAAATATCTAAGCCTTCGAAAAGAAGAAAACAAGTATAAAGAAAAAGACAATTTTATAGCCCCAAATCCTAACTATAACCCAAAATCTAAATATAACCTTAATTCCGCAATTCTAATTTGTAATTCTAGTGTTTTTATTAATTTTGTTGCTTTTAACTTGTTTTTGGTGTTTTTGCGATTTTCTTCTAAGTCTTATTAATTAAGACTTAGAAAGACCTATTAGTTAAATAAAAAGGTTAAATTTCTGAAGGGGCAGTGGCTTAGTTAGCCTGTCTGCTAGCATTTTATTTGTTTTTATATAGATAACCTTAGCAATGCCTTTTTAGACCTTTTCCCTTGTATAGTTAAATTTTAACAAGGTATGCTTTGTACAGCTGTGTAAAGCTAGATTATAGGCTGTCGTGATAGCCCCTTGGTTATCGCAAAATATTTCCATTAGGTGTTTTATAGGGCTTTTTATCTCTTTAAAGAGATTATAAAGCTACTCTAATTCCCTAATAGTCTCGCAAAGGGCGTCTAATTTAGCTTCTGTTGTTAAGAGAGCTATAGTGCTAGCTTTCTTTAATTTCTAGCTAATAGGGCCTTTAGCTAGCTTATAAAGATAAGCATAGGTTGATTTTAAAGACCTTTTATCCCTAGCAAAATCACTATTGCAAAATCTAACTAAAGTTATAGTTAGGCTAATTTTTTCGTCCTTTTTAGGCCCTCTATAAGTTATAGAGTAAGATTTGGTCCCTATTAGGTATCTAAGGAGGTTTTTTACTGCCTTTAAGTGCTTTATAAAGGGTTTTGTAAGGGAAGTTAAAAGCTATTATACTACAAAGGCAATATTAGGCCTAGTAAGCAACATTAAGTATATTAAAGTGCCTATTATGCTCTAATAAAGCTTAAGGTTAGAAGGTGATAAAATCTTTGTTGCGGGCTGATTTATAAGCGTAGGTTAAAGCGGTACAAAGATAGGCTTAGTATCTAATAGATTAAATCTATCTAAGGCTTCTAAGATATACTGTTTTTAGTGGATAGTAAGGGTTCTTTTCCTTCTATTCCTAGTAATCTAGACCCCTAGGAAAAATTTGGCTAGGCCCCTATCTTCTATAGGATAGGCCCTATAAAAGTCCTTCTTTAACTAGTTAATATATTAAATATTAGGCCTAATTAGAAGACAGTTATCTACGTATGTAATAATATACATAGAAGTGCTTAAATTATAAAAAATAGCTAGATCTAAGATAAGGGGCTTAAAACTATACTTTTCTAGCAAAACTTTAAGCGTCTGCTGTCACTCTTAAGAGCTCTATTTTAATTTATAAAGAGATTTTATTAGGAGAATAACTTGCTTTTTAGAGGGCTTATAACCAAATTACCTTAGCAATTTAGTTATCTTCTTTTTAATAATAGTCTTAGATTCTGTAAATTCTAAGAACCCTTTAGGAATTTCTATATAAATAGCCTCTTTTAACTTGCTATTAAGGAAAGCACCTATAAAGTTAATTTGCTTAACTTCCTAGTTATTATAAGCCGCAAGGGCTAATAATATCCGCTAGCTAGGGGAGATGCTAGTGGCCGCAAAGGTCTCTAGATAGTCTTGGCCTTCTATCTATATAAAACCCTTAGCAATAAGTTAGGCCTTGTATTTTAAAGGATTATTTTCTTTATCCTTTTTAAGCTTATAAATAAGCCTATTTCTTAGAACTCTTCGGCCCTTAGGAATTTAGTCTATCCCTATAAATTTAAAGGTTCCGGCAGCTAAAAGCTAATAAAATTCGCTATAAGTGGCCTCTAGCTACTTATCTTTATCCTTGCTTTTTACGGCTTGCTTCTAGGTTCTAGGGGTTGTATCTTTCTAATCTTTAACCTTTTCCTGCGCCTTATAACATAGACCTTCTATAAAAGAGGCTATATTACGGTCTAAATCCATCGAATCACCTAGATTTTCTTCTATAGGCTCTAAATCCTTAGATTCAGGCTCTATATCCATAAGGTTATTTATAGAATTAGGATCTTCTTCTATAGGGCTGTCTTTTAGAGACTTAGGGGAATCCTGTATCTCTAGAAATTCTTGCTAAGAGCTTGGATTATTAATAAAATTATTAATAATTTCGGCTCCTCCCTCTACAGGGTTATTCCCTAAGTTAGGGGCCCTAATAGATTGTATATCTTTTATAATTTTAAGAAAGCTAGTCTTAAAGACCTATTTTTTAGAAGGGATATAAACAAGATAGGTATTACTACCTAAAGTAGCTAATAAATAACTAGGAATAGTCCTTTTAGCTAACTTTTATAGCCTAGACCTTTTCTTAAGCGGTATTAATACCTTACAATAAGCACCTATAGCCCTAATATATAAGAGATTAGGAATATAGGGTTTATTATCTAAGTTAGCTAAAAATAGCTGCTTAGGGGTTAGATCTTTAGTATTATTAGCAGTAATATTTACGAAATTAATAACCGCAGGAAGAATAAAACACTAAAGGTATAAAGGAAGATTTGCCCACTAAAGGGTAGCTTATAAATAGTCTAAAATAACCCTTATAGCTCTTTTAACTAGCCTGTTTTGTTCATAAATATAGGGGCTAGAGGTACTATAATTTATTCCCTTAGAACCTAGCTAGTCCTAAAGCATTATATTAACCTCTTAACCTCTATTAAAATAGAAGGTCTTTGGATAGAGATTATACTAATTTTTAATTCCTTTAAAAAAGTCCTTTATAACTTTAAAGATAGTAGGACCTTCTTTATTAGCTATAAGAAAACACTACTTATAGCAGGATTTTCTATTTATAATAATAAGGGCAGTGCCTTTCTTATTATAAGGTAAAGGTTTTATTTTAATAGTATCTCCCCCTAATATATTAAAGACTTTAGGGGGGTTAGGAATAGGCTTCTTGCTAGGTCTTCTTATAGCTTTTGTCTAGCTACAAGAGATATAATAAAAATCCTTCTCTTTTATAGAAGAAAAATTAGGGATTCCCTTTACTAATTTTGAAGACTTTTTTAGTAAAGGTAGTCCTATATAGCCTAACTAAATGTGCTATAATTTAGCAGATTTTAATAGCCTTTTATAGCTATTAGGGAATTCTGTGCTAGAGCTAGGCCCCTTTGGCTCCCTCTGTTGCTAGGCTTCTTGAGAATCATAGGCCTCTAAGGGATCTAGAAGGCCTCTATTTCCACCACTATCCAGGACATTAGGATCTAGACTGTCTAAATCCCCTGAAGAAGATGCCTAACTAGGAGCCCCCGTGGGGACTAGGGCTAGATTTTCCTCTTTATCTAGCTGCTGATTTTCTTGAGGTTTATTATAGATTTCCTTATAATCTATAACTCCTCGATTTCTTCGTATTCTTTAAGGTTAAAAGTAACCTTTTTAGGAATTTAGACCTCTATAGGATAGGAGGAATTATCTATCTTAAACGTAAAATTCGAAAAAGAGAGGTGGGCGTGATTTCTACAAATTATAGGGGTTTCCTGCCCTTTTATTTATGAGAAAAAACCGTGTTTTTTAGGTTATAATAACCTGCAAGCGGACCTATTAGATAAATATAGCTGATTTTTGCTTAGAACCCCACCTATTAGGTAGTGGGCTAGACTACTAAGTAAATTAGTGTTTATGTTTGGGAAATATAGCGCGTTTTTTAGTACTAAAGGCCTGTATTCTTCTAGATCTAGGCTTATTAAAACTTTAAAAACAGTAGTTCCTGCCCCTTTTAGATATATAGGGCCTCCCCTAGTAATAATAGGCTTGGCTTTAGACCTTTTTATAGGCATAAAGTCTCTAAATCTAGACCTATTATTAATTATATAGCAGGTAGAACCTATATTATATAATAAGGAGTCTTTTACTATATTATTTAATATTTTGTAGCTAAAAGAAGGTCTACTAAAGGTAGAAGAGGTCCTTTGAGAGGTCTTTAGGCTCTTAACGCTATTATTATCTTTCGAATTAGATTCTAAAGATTCCTTACTACTAGATTCCTTAGAGGAATATTCTATATTTCTAGTTGCTAAATTAAAGCAACTAATAGCAAAAGACGCTTCTATATTATCTTTTTTGCCTTTCTTTTTCAATTCCATGCTTTTTAAAGAAAAGGAAGGTTTTAGGGAGCCTTCTTTCTTCTTATCTTTAGAGCCCTCTTTTCCTTTAGATTTATCCCATAGCTTCTTACTCTTATAACCTTTAGAAGGGTTATTAGGCTTAGAAAAACTTAAAGAATTTAATTCTTTAGAAGAGTTCTAGGTAGAAGCCCTATACATTAAGCTTTTTAAGATTAAAGAGCTTTTATCCCTTTGCTCTTCTAATAAATTAGCTATAAGGAATTATAAATTTAAGGAATTTACTAATAAACCTTAGGCCCTAGCGGACCTAAGGGAGAAACGTTGCCTTTTAGCCTAGCTAGGAAAGGTTTGCTTTAAAGCACTAATATAATAATTTGCTTAATCTATTAGACTAATAGATACGTTATAAAGCTAAAGCCTTGCAAGCAAATTATTAAATTTAGCGTTAAAAGCCTCTAAAGAACCCTTAAAATTAGAAAAATTAAGGGAGTAATAGCTAGAATATAGCGTACTATATTAAATTTTAGCAATTTAAGAGTTTTACCTAATTAGGACTTTATAGGCCTCTTTTAGTAACTCTTGCTAACAAATCAAAGCCTAAGGGCTAGGCTAGCAGCTATCTCTTAAGATTATAAGGAGAATAGCTTAGTTAGGATTAGAAATTAGGTCTGTAACCTTAGGATTTTCTATAAATTTAGGCAGCCTAAAGGCTCTAAATTGTATAGTTAATGCCTGTTTTTATTAATTAAAATTTTTAGGGCCCTTTAGCTTTAAACTCTTAGGAATATTATATACTTTCTTATTTAGTTCTTTTATAGCAGTACTATTAAAAGCAGTCTAAAAAGAAGAAGGCTCTAGGGCTACTTATATATTTTCTTCTATAGGTACCCTAGAAGCCTTTTCCTTGCCTTTTTTACTAGGAATAGTAAGATTTTCTAGCTTTGTAAATAAGGCCTATAATAAATTCTTAGTCTAGGACTGTGTTTCTAAATTTTGCTTTATATAAGCTGCAAAATCCTTGGCTTGTTAATTTATCTTAGCCTTTATTTAGCCTGCAAAGGCCTTAAGGGCCTTATAAGTATCTAAATCTATCTTTTTAGTAAAATAAGTCTTATAGGCCTTTATAAAGTAATATAAGGTCTATTAGCTTTACAAAGGTCTCTATAACAGTCTTATAGAGATCCCTATAATCTGGATTATAGGGGGTTTCTGTTACTTTTATTTAAATTAGAAACTCCGTATTATTTTTCGTAAGAAAAAGCGTGGTCGCAGGTCCTTTACATAAGTAAACGGTCGGGGTAGCTAAATTAGCTATAGGTTAAGGTCTTAGGGGGTCTCTAAGGCCTAGATAAGTAGGCCCCACGTTTTTGTCACCCGAAAAAACCGCGTGAAAAAGTTTCATAGTCGCAAAAAGGGTTAAAAGAAGTTAAGATTAACCATAAGGCTTAATGTTATAATATAATGTATTTAGCTAACAATAGGATGCATACTATAAGAGTGTAATGCACCTGTTCTTTAAAGGATAAGGGATGTTTTCTAATTAAGTAAAAATTTAGGGAAATTCCTAAAAAAATGCTATGTAGCTACAAAGAACTATAATAAAGCCTGTAAATTAGTTTTTAACACTATAAACAGCTGTCTGCTAGCTGTCTAGATAGCTATTCTGCGTAACTATTAACCCTTTAAGCCTAATAAAGGAGCCCTATAAAAATAGGAGAAAATAATAAATAAACTAGCAAGCTAAATCTCTTTCTTTTAAATATAAATCTTCTAGGCTTATAACCTATTAAAAGTAGGGTGCCTTATAGGGATAATAGAAGGTAGTAAGTTTTTTATAACCTTTAAAGGGTTCTTCTTTAATGCAATTAGAAGCTTTTGCAAGCTGCGATTTGTATCTAAATAAAAGGGTCTTGCCTGCTTCTTATATTATTTTATTCTCTTTGCTTTATAGAAATTCACTATAATTCTAAATAAACTAATAATATAGTACTAATTAGGTTATAATAATACTCTTTGTGGAGTCTTTATAATTTGAGTTTGCTAAGTTATAAATTTACACTTAGCTCCCTTATATACCCACTAAGCGTATTAGAGGATTAAGGTTGCTAGCAGGGGCTTGTGGGCTAAGTTTTATTTTCTATAATATTATTTTGTATAGGAAAACAAAAATAAAGACTCACGGCTACACAACCTATCTACCTATATGCCCTAGATTTTTATATAAAAATATAGAAAATCTAGATAATTCGTAGCTTCTAGAAAATATATAGAAGACTTTTCTTTAGTATAGGGACTTAGGAAGGAAAAAAGGGATTTGTGTAATATACACACACTCTACGGTAACCTGGCCCTAGGGTATCCTATCCTACTAAAGTTACACGTGACTAGGTTAAGCTAGTCTTACCTATTCTAGCTTGCTAGGCCTAAGACAGGCTTTAGGCTAGCTAGCTAACAGGCTTGCTGGCAGCACATGCTGCAGCTGCAAACTAGAAGGCAGATATATAAAAACAACCTATAATATAGGCTTATTTTTAACACTAGGTACTATAATAAAGCTTTGCTTAAGTGTCTTAAATACCTTACGCTTACAGGGACCTAATATAAGTAGCCTTATTATATTATTTCTTATTAAATTAGTAAGGGGGGCTATAATCTTACTATATTTATAAGTAAAATAATAATAAAAGCTAGTAAACCTAAGAAATAATTACATATCTTTAATACTATAAGGTTCTAGCTAATTTACTACTATTTTAACTTGCTCTAGCTTTATAGTAATTCCTTCTATTAATACTATAAAGCTAAGAAAGTTAAGCTTTATAGTTAAGAATTTACACTTCTTAAGGTTAATATAAAGCTTCTTTAAACATAGCCTTTCTAAAACTTAGTAAATATACTACTTATACTCTACTAAATTACTACTATAAATTAGAATATTATTAAGGTAAATAATATAAATTAAATTAATAAGCCCTAAAAGGGTATTATTAATAAATTCTTAGAAAGTAGCTAGGGCATTAATAAGCCTAAAAGGCATTATAAGATATTTATAGTAACTATATTAATAATAAAAGGTAGTCTTTTACTTATCTCCTTTGCTAATATAAAGCTAATTATATATATCTTTTAAGTTAAACTTTATATAAACCTTAGCTTTCTTTAATTTATTAAGAATCTCTAAGATTAGTAGTAAGGGAGCCTAATTCTTTTATATAATCTTATTAAGGCCTTTATAATTTATATATAAGCATAATTTGCCTCCCTTTTTTAAAACAAAAAGAATTAGAGCGCTAGTAAGACTAATTAAATAGTATATTTAGCCTCTCTCCTATACAATTATAAGGTACTTATAGAGCTCTTCTAGCTCCCTTTTTATAAGGTTATATATTAGACCTTATAAAGGTCTTTAGTCTTCTTTAACTTTAATTAAATATATATAACCTTCTAAGAAAGGCAATAAAGCTACCTTTTTAAGGTTAAATATATTTATAAAATTTATATAATACTTAGGTAGCTTCTTTATAGGTGTCTTACTACTTAGTTTCTTCTTAGGTATACTTAGGTCTTTAGGGTCTATTTCTTTTAAGAAGCTAGTGCTAAGCATTAGTATTATAAATAACTCTTTTATTTCTTTATATAGTTACTTTATTAATATAATAACTTTAATATATTATTTTATAATAAGAAAAATCCACTCTTATATATACTATAATAATATATATAAATCTTTATTTCCAAACTAATTTATTCCTAGGAGAAGGTCTTGTAAAGTCTTAGCTATATAGTAGCTTATATAATAAATCTTTTTATAACTTATACTATTAAATACTTTATAAAGTATATTAAGTATACTATAGTATTCTAGTAGTATATTTACTAATTCTATTAGTAAATTACTTCTTCTTACCTTTTTCTAATTTATTTTTATTAGTAACTTAGAATAAATAATAAAATAAGTAATACTAGTATTAGCTAGTGCTAATTTTACTATAACCTAGTAGTTTCCTAGCCTTAGGAATGCTTTAATATAAAATCTTATATTAGTCCCTAAAGCTAGGGCACTTTCCTAAGTATAAGACTTTTTTTCCTTTATATTAGGTCTAGTAGTATTTAAATAAGTTACTAGATTAAAGCAGCTACTTTTATATATAGTAGTAGTATAGCTGCTTTTCTTATAAATACTATAGTTAGGTTCTAAGTAATTTAGTCTTATATAGCCCTTTTTTTTATACTTATAATATATAGCCTCTTTTTCCTAGATTTACTATAAAGTACTTAATTAGTTACTACTCTTTCCCTTTGTGAGGTGCGGCCCTACAAGACAGGCCACGCCGGATTGCCCGGCGACGTTACGGAGAATCCCCGGCTAATGCCTAGGGCTTGCGCACGTAGCTAGCATATCTAGCAACGCGTGCGCGCACTATTCTTGCTTAGTAAGCTTAAGTCCTTTTATAATATAATATTTACCTTTTTGCTACTGCCTAGCTATAATATCTTTTATAATTCTTAAGCTTTAACCCTAGCTACCTAGTAGTAAAAATAGTACCTATAACAAGATCTATAACTAAATTAGGGGATAATGCATATCTAGTACCTCCCGAAATGCTACCTCTAGTGTTACATAATAGCTCTAGCCTTACTCTAATAGAGTTATCTATAGGCTAAGACCTTAAGACTATTAAGCAGGCTATTTATAAGTAAATTACCTAGCTTAAGATTCTTAGATAACTTTAGGAATAGGAAAAAGAATTACTTTAGTAACTTAGCATATATAAAAACCCGCCTAAACACTAGCAATATTATAATAATTCCTCTAATAGTAAAAGAGGAGAAGTTAAAGTTAGGAATATTACAAAGCTTACTTACCCTACTAACCTATAGAAATATAAAATCTAGATTAATAACCTAAACTATGCCTTTAATAAAGCAAAACATAAGTATTAATATAACTACTAGAAAATCCTTTTTGCTCTTAGTAATATAAACTAAGTCTATAGGGCAAGATAGGACTAATTTATTAGTAAAAAGACCGCGGAGGAGCAGGACTACTTTACTAATAACTAGGGTAGCTTCTAGGAGTAGACTCTTATACTACTCTAAGATTCTATAAATTATAACGCCTAAATTGCCTTATAGCTTAAGAAAGCACACTAATAAGACTAGCAAAGCCCTATAAACTTTAGTATCTACCTTAATTCCCTAGAGAATTACCTTAAAAGAGTAAGTAAAAAGTCCTAGGCTCTTACCTTCTTTACAAAACTATAGCCTAAACTATAGAACTATATAAATCTACACACCTTTATTACTAGCAAGATATATAAGGAAGTTATAATAATTACATAATAATTCTAGGAGGTAATACTGTCTTTTAAGAATAAGCAAAAAGCCACTAATTCCTAGGATTATAACTAGCAAAAGAGATAATAACAAAACTACTAATTAAAATACCTATAATAGCAAGCCTCTAATAAAAGCCCTGCCACAGAGCCTAATAAGGATAAGGTTCGCAATAAGCTAAATTAACTAAATAACCGCCGCTACTATAATTATAGCAATAACAGCCACATTGCTTGCTACTGTAATAAGCTAGCAAAAGACTAGGAAAACTACTAGCAGTAAAGGTAGATGCCCTAACCTCTGCTGCTAATACCTAGATACCTATAGGATATAGATTTTATATTCTAGTATTTATAAAGGGGCAAAACACTACTAAAACGTTCGCGGACTTAGATAGTTGCTCTAATATTAATATTATAAGCATTAAGTTTACGCAATAATACTAACTAAAAAAAGCCTAAGTAATAGCCCCTCTTCTTAAGGCTATAGGGAATCTTATAATACCTTAATATAAGGTATATTATATACTACTTACCCTAAAAGACTTAAGGGGTTAAGAGAGAGACCTTACTATTAACTATATTACTATTAATAAGGACCTAAAACCTAAGGGAAGTCCTATATTAATTAGAATATATACCTTTATAAAGGAATAAGTATACTTATCTTTATATAGTTAAGAGTAGTAGTTTAAGCTTAGTTAAAATAAGTTAAAGATTTTAACCCCCTACTATTTCGCTAAGAAATCGCAATAAGAAGTAGTAGTATTTGCTATAGAATCCCTTAATAGCTTTATTTCCCTTAGAGATAAAGAAGTTACTAATACCTTTAGTAGCGCTAACACTATCCTAGACAAACTCTAGGAGTTTTAGGATATATTTACCTTTAATAAGGCTAGACTACTACTATCTTAAAAGAAAACAAACCATACTATTAACCTCCTCCTAGACACTACACCTTTATATAGCCCTATATACCCCCTCTTATAAGCAGAACTTAAGGAGCTCTAGGACTATATTTAAAATAACCTAGTAAAAGGGCGTATAAAACCCTTAAAAAGCCCCGTAAGCATACTAATTCTCTTTATCCTAAAGAAAGATAGAACACTCTAACTCTACGTAAACTACTAGGGAATTAATAAGATTACGCTTAAGAATCACTATGCTTTACCCCTTATTTTAGAGATCCTTAACCACTACTAGGGTGTAAAATACTTTTCTAAAATTAATATTAAAGACGCCTATTACTAGATCTAAATAAAAGCTA